>JASGXE010006267.1:0-23220 GCA_030068105.1 Sinentomon sp. SZTP_YWyxl
GATGCAGATATGAAATTTGCAAACATTGTGCGCTTTAAAATTGTGACCGAAATGATGCATTGGTTCTGCCAGTTTCTGGTTTCATTTTGTCGAGTCCACATTGCCTCGTGTACTGTATGGATTGGTGCTTTTGACGGTCCCCTTTTTCCGGGAGACAAATGGGTGTGGAAACACCACTGGGAATCCTCGTGGCAGATTCTTATGCATGTAAAACTGCAATGTAGATCACAAATGAGAGATGATATTGAATGAACAGTGTGCGCAATTTTCACGAGCCAATTGCATTTTCAAGGCAAACGGTCAACATCTAAAATAGCAGATTTTCGTAGCGACCGTTGGGAAGCAGAAATTTAAAGGGATTCAGTGTCACTTCTTTCACACACCGCCTGTCCGTACTGTAATTTGTTCAAAAGCACGCAAGTGAAGTTGGTTTTCTGAGTTATGCACCCTGTCTGCAAAATGTATGTGTTTTGTGTTGTATTCTTATGTTTTCAAGTATTTTTTCAAAATTCATGCCAGAGGGATGAGTGGTTGAATGGAGTGATGAGGAAATGCTGCTTGTCAATGAACATAAAAAGCCAACTTTTAATCTTTTTTGACAGTTGAAAAATCTGCTCTCCTTGACATTCTTCAATGACCTGGGAAATGCATTCCCCCCCCCCCAAGGTATGCATTTCAACAAAAATTAAAATGATGAAAGGAAAGGCTTCAAGAGCCATTAAGGTGTTCTACACCCATTGCTACTCAATACTCGTTTTAAATTGTTCGATTGGCCGGCAATTTTAGAACTTTTATAGCTTGCAAATGTATCATGCCAGTTCAAATCATTGGTGCTCTCATAATTCATTGTCCGCATAAGTGTTTCCAAAGTTAAATCCATTGTGTTCAAAAATGCGTGGTATTTTAAAAAAAGAATGAAATAAAAATGCAATTAAACACATTCATATTTGAACATAAGTTAAATCTGTTCGAAGTTGTTAATTATTTAAAAAATGGTGGTAGTGCTAAATTATTTTAAAAATGGTAGATGTGCTACCCAGTTTCGGTACAAGTCGTTCCTTTTTCACGTGTGGTTCGGAATGAGCCTGAACTTACCAAAGGTTCGGAGCGAACTTCCTTTTTCAGGCGTGGTTCAATGAACCAGTTCTACGAACCATTTGGGTCTGCATGTGGGATCACAAATTACCTTGACCCTTTGCAATATTTTGCACGTGTTTTTGGCTTCGGTGTCGACCTCAGCTTCAAGATTAATTTTGTGAACAGGACAAGCTGTAGTTTTTTCTGTTTCTTTGATCTTTGAACTGCCATCACCAGCTTGTTTTGCATGTGAATGAGCGATTTTCTCGACACTGCTTGCATTTTTGAACATGTGGAGTGAATGTCATTGAACAGTGGGAAGAGCTGGGCACCAAAGACCAAGGTCATCGCCTTAGCAAATCCACCCACTGGCAGAAAAGAGACTTCAATTGTGTGAGTGACAAAGTGGCTTTCTCATACGCCGACCGGTACCTGGTTGAATATGTACCGGTTCGGTCCCTAAATAGTGTAGTCACCTTTATTGCTCCAGTACTGGCAGATGTCAAAACACTTTTTTGATGTGCATTTGTCAACAACACTATATTTTCCTGAACTGTACGACTCAACCTGAGTTAAATGTCATTTCAGCTGGCATCACCACAAAAATGCTGCTAATTTTCAGTGTTCAGTTTCAGACAAGCTTCATGCATGTTCGCACCAACTGGAAAAATATTTTAGTTACATCAAAACTCAAGCTGCCATTTGCATTGGGTTCTTAGGCTGCTTGGACTGAAGAAATTCAGTGTTTTTGGCTTTTCTCTAGGCTGTGGCCGAGGATAAGCACAAAATTGAATATTTCCTGCATGGAACTTTTGGCAGTGGATTGTCATTTTGAGCAAATCATTTGCACAAAGGTGCCTGCAACTAGCTGATGAACATCTGGACCATCGATTAAAAAAGGCTTGGTTTATCCCAGATGAGAGAGAGGTACCTACCCACCATCCAATGGTAACACTATGGCAAATTGGGAAAACTACTGAAAACTGTGTTGAAAAATTATCTCTTCACATTTCATGCATCCGCAATGATGCCCAACATTTGAGTCATTCTGTTTGTCAAGGCACACTTAATATTCTCTGAATTAAATAAACGTTTTGAGGAGGGGGGGAACAATCAATGCATAAACTGGGATCTGGTTTTTAGGAAGTTAAGAAAAACCAGCAAATGCAGTTGTTAAGATCACTCAAATGGCATGCAATTGCCAGATCTCCAAAGGTCACCTTCCGCAGTGAAAATAAAAAGACACAACATTGATTATCAGCACGAAACCTTTATTTTTCAATCTGGACAATTGTCAAAACGATATGAGAAAGAAAAACTAAAATTCAGAATTCCAACAAAAACCAATTTCGAGTACAATAGTTCCAGTAATCCATATAACTATTCATAAAATATTTTTTTTATATGGCCACCTTGTCTTATGTAATTCATAAAATAAACATTGCAATAGCTGTTCAAAAAAAATAAATAAATCAAACATTAAAACAAAAAACGGAACACTAGCAGATCCAAAAACTGACAATTATTGGCAATATTTTGTGACATTATTCAAACTGAACAGAAACCATCAGACTCAATGTCAGCAATGACCCCATATTTGGTCAAACAAAGGTTCCAAATACTCACGATGGAAGTCCGGTTACTTATCCCCGAAAATGTACTCCTTCGGAAAGTGCAAATGAAAGACTCAAGGAGAGTTTGCTTCCCCCTTCTTACAGTGGCAGGCATGATCACGATTTCAAGTTGGGAACCAGACGTGCTTGTAGGGACGTTGGTAAGTATTCTTTCAGTGTCAGAACTGTGAATGAGTGGAACTCTTTAAATGCAGAGGTTTTTGGGAAAGGTGAGGATTTGAGTGTGAGCACCTTCCGAAAGAATATTTTGCATGGGGTTGCAAGGCAGTCTTCCCCTCGGCTTTCATAGACATAAGTCATGATACCATACCAATTTATTATGTGTTGATCCCTTAACTTGTCTTTGTTGATTTTATTGTCATGCTGTCTTTCTCTCGATATGACAAGGGTGTTCACCTGCTTAATTGCTGGTTTGCGCAGGACTGTGTCCGGGAAAATTATTTTAAATTACAAAAAAATTACCATCATTCGTTCCTTTCATGGACCATTCCGTGGCCATGGTCAGACAGCACATATTTGTGTAAGCAGTACTGTGATGAGATAGCATAACATTCGGACAGTTTGGTGTGGAATGGCAGGCAAAATCATCATTTGACATGAAATATGGTGCTGTGTAAACAATTTTTTATTTCGTTTATCATCGACACTGAGTGGATTTTTCTTTCCTATTCCCTGTAAATGAATCATTTAATAATTATTGTTCAAAGACGTGTGGTGCATCATTGATGCACCTCAACTCTATGAAACAATATTTTCATTCAGCAAAAGTCCGCAGGACGTATTCTACTGGTATTCTGCAAGGTGAAATAGCTGACAATTTGGCAACAAATTGTTTCCAGAAAGAATATTTTGAAAATGAAAACACTGTAGGTGCATAGGTAGATTTCCCACATGAAAAGGAACTTTTTAGTAAAGAATATGATCTTTTGCCTTGTTGAACGAGACCGCTGCGAATCTGGGCCTACGACTTCAAAATTCAAGGGTGAGTTACATGTTCACCCAAGTTCAAAAGAAAGACACTTGACCAACACTTCTCCTAAGAACAGAGCTTATTAGATTCTAACTAGATATTAAATTTTAAGATGATCAAACGAATTTTTAATTGACATTTTCTCCATTGCTACCTCTCTTCTTCGCACGGCGCGCTTTGGGGTGTCACACTCCCGTCATCAAGTGCCTGTCGAAGCAACCAGCACTTTGCGACCATTTTTCCGACATCTGACGACGAAAGCGTGACACCCCGAACGTTTATTGCGTCGACGAAAGGAAACAATGGAGAAGATGTCAATTAAAAGCTCGTTTAATCATCTATCATTAAGTTCTCTCCCGAGTCATTAAGTTGAAAGAGAATTTTGTTCCTGGCAAAATTCAATCTACCCCAATCATAACCCAACTCCACCTCGAACTATTCCATTGACAACCCAACCCAAAAAAAGCTGCTGAAATTCACCTAAAAGAAGCAAACATATCTAAATGCAAAGAACAAAATGAAAGCCATGTTGAACCAAAGGATATGTCAAATTTCAGCTAAAATTATTTAACAATCTAAAGGTATCTAGCACGACAATTTCCAAACCTAAAACAAAACGCTCAAAAATCAAAATTAAAAACAAAATACGGCAAAAAAAAGAAAATAAAACTGCAAGTAAAGTAAATGCTAAGAATTTCAACTTTTGTGCTATAGTAATATTGACTACAACGAACTGAGTCTGACGTGCTTCGACTGAGAGCATACTGCGAACAACAAGCTGCGACAAGTCAATTGTTTGTTCTCAAGATATCGGGCCTGACGACTCCGCAGGCTGGACCCGACTTTCTCTGGAAGTTGTTGCAAAAAATCAGCAAGAGTATAACGAAAATAAAGCGTGCACTGGTGCAGGCCCTAGCTAGCTAAGTTGAAACTGTGCAAGATTTGGTCAGGCAGAGTAAAGCTTGCAACGAGAATGCTTACCAACCAATGTGCGGCCGACACGCGGCAGGTCAGACACTGTGCTGGTGAAAACTCCACTTTTCAGGGTTGCCAGCCATTTCCCAGATCTCAATTCCCTGACTTTTCTAGGTCCGTTACCAGGAAATTCAAGGCCCTTTTCTGGCCCGATGTCTCACAAAACTGGCAATTTTCAGGATTTTCCTGAAAGAATGCCAAAAATTCCACAGCTTGATGAAAACCATTCATTTTGAAAAAGAAGCAAAAAAAGCATTTTTGGCAAAAATTGGCTCGAATGTTCCAAAACAGAGGCTCAAACTGAGTGAATTGACTGGAAAAATCACTTTTGACATTTCGATTTCCCTGACTTTCAGGATTGGCAACAAAAGCCCTTGAAATCCCTGACTTTTCCAGGTTCTTTTTTCAAATTCCCGACATTTCCAGGTTCTCCAGGTCGCTGGCAACCCTGCTTCTAGAATATTTGCCACTCAGCTCTCACATAAAAACATAATTGGGCACATTCAATTTTTTTTGTCAAATATGTCGAAATCGACAAAGATATGCTGAAAGGATTTGCCGAAACAAAGTCAAGAGAATCTGGAATAAAATTTCCGCTGTTGCACAATTCCAAGCAGAGACAGTTTTGCTTTTGCGACGATGTGATGTGTTCCAAGTGCAAGAAGTGTTCGCATTTCTAATACGAGTCATCCAAAGTCTTCGAACATGGGAGAAATTCCAGCAGCTCCATTTTACAGAGCATGACGCCATGGAACTAAATGTACCTGAGTTGAAACACGAGCTCATGAGACTTTTGCCAGGGAGCATTATTTCGCAGGTATGTTTTTATCAGTACTGTATCAATTCGGAGAATCATTCAGCGGAAAAAGATTTTTTCATTTTCACATGTAGAAAACAGAATTCTGGAGACAAGTTTTAATGCGACATGCAAGTGTTGGGTCCATGCTTCAACAGTGCTACATACACAAGCTCATGCAAACTCTGCAATCACAAGCACACCAACCAAACAAGCCACACACTTAAGGTATACGAAAAACAAAAATGGACGGACAAGCAACAAGTACAATTATTTTGCAAGAAACCACTGCAAAAACGAAAAGTTAAGCAAAAAGCAAATAACTGTAAATGCAGGGCAGCAAAAATAAATAAAGAGCCAAGGTTGACTAGAGTTCAGGCGTCGCGATGGCAAAAATAATGTTGCTTTTTTGATTTAGCCTGCTACGTAAATGAAGACAGGAAAATGGTAGGTACACGTAAATAACGTAAGCAAGAGGAGAGGAACCCAAACAGCGGTGCAGTCCAGAAATTCACAGTCCTTGTCGAGGAAAGCAGTCACGTCACACGAACGAAACCCCATTCTATCAGTCAGTCTGTCACAACTTGGATTGTCTAGTTAAAGAGAGAAAGAAAAGACATTTGAATCCATAATGAAATCGAATCACAACAATTGTCGAAAATCAGGGCTGCGGTATTTTTGCCAAATGATCAGAATTGGTCCAATTATTATGTTTGAGGCACAATTTAACTGCACCAATCTACAATTATTTTTCAAATTCCAGGCCATTCGCTGCATCTGCTGATTTCAGGACAGGAAAATCTAACATTATTTATTGTAATTTGTCCTGTAACAGTCTTCCTCTAAGCCTTGTAATTACAGAATGAGTGGATCTGACCGAGAGATGACCCCAGCAGTACAATGAATTTCAAATGATTGCACCTCAGAAGGTCTGACACTGTTCCTCCCTATTCCGTGGTTGGTTACGCCTTGTAATATAAAAGCAAAACTGAAAATAAAGAAGCCCTTCTTGCTTCAGCGTAAAAGCAAAGCAGATGAAGCAAATAAGCTGAGAAGGTCTGAAAAAGGCTAAAACGCAAAATGAAGCAAAGGCTAAAGTGCAACTGCAAATAAAAGAGCTCACAGTAGGGCTTCCGAGACAGGTGGCGTTGGCGGCCATGCTTGCTTTAGTTTGGTCCGTTGAATAGCCACATGATGATGCCACAATGGAGGTAACAGCAACAATGACGACATAGAAAACAAATGCTTGTTTTCCAGAGATCTTATTTTTTCAGTTCGCTTTGTGATCTCCTCTGGTTTTAACTCCTGGTTGCAAGGAATACTGGGCATTAAAATCGATCAACAGCCTCAAAGAAAAACTAGATTGTGCGTTTAAGGAAGGAGTGTTCGAAGTGTCTGGAAAAAAGGACCGGGATGTATTTTTGCAAAAAAGCAACCTGGCTGGGCCTTCCACGAAACACTGGGGCACTTGTGTGGGGCATAACTTTGTGGTGATGCATTGAAAAGGGGACAAAATATTGAGTCACTTATGATACGATGAAAAAGGACAAAACTGTAAATTCGTGAGCCTCAGTTTGCAGGAAGTCTCAGTTCACAGGAACTCTGAAATGGAATGTGCGTTCTGGCGTGACGCGACAAGCCGGAACAGAGTGGAGCTGGGACAGGCTGGCACCACCATGCTCTGGATCAGTCTGGTTGGTCAGGAATGCTGGGCTGCCGCATTCCAGCGGACTTTAGTTTGTTCACTTCTGTGGAACAAGAAAGGTGAATGGACCGATTGAAAACATTACTCGCATTCCAAAACGTGAATGCTTCAGAAGTTTGTAACGTGGCCACTTCCTTTGTGTACCTCTGGAGTCTGGGCAGATGGGGGTTTTGTGAGAGGACAAAGGTCCAAAGGTCGAAGAAACTTCAAGATTCTGGAGTTCGTATTGGCTGGGTGCAAGAAGGTGGTTCGACCATAAAATCAAAAAAAAAAAAAAAAAAAAAAACCGACGAGGATTGCCCCATATACCTCATCCTGTATTCTCTACTGCAACCAATGTCTTGATTCTCAGAAAGAATATGCTTTGATTTGTGGAACTCGTGAACTCAATGAACCAGGGCATTGTTTTTTGGGGTCATCTTTGCGTTGTTTTTCTCAACGAAAAGAAGCTTTAATTGCAATGGTAATGGTTCGAAGAATGGTAATATGCATGTCAAGAATATTACCAGCAAATGCAAAGGTATGTATTCATAATCGCAACTCAAAAATTACTGCATTCACTCGACTGTCAGCTTAGTTTCCTCGCCTCAAAATTATGGCAACCGTAAATTCATGGCTTCAAGGCAATCACGGATTAAAAACAGCACACATTGCAATTGCGATCTGACACAAACAAAACAATTGCGATCTGACACAAAACGACTAGCTCCTGTGATGTAAAAATAAAACCAAAACGAAACATGCAACAAAAACAAGTGAAAAGCAAGGAGTGCGCCAACCGAAACGAAAAACAAGACGATATCCGACATAAACTTAAACAGCAACTTTCCTACCTTCAACAACAATACTTTTCAGATTTTCTAAAAAAATTTAAACAATTTTCTGATGTAAGCTAAAACAAAGAGATTCATAAAGGAACCATGGGTTTATTTTCAATGTGGATTATGATAATAACTCCACACCCTCAAATATTGGTTACAACATTTTTTGCACAGATACTCCACTTGATTCAGCAGTTAAAGTTACCTTTGAAATGTGGAGTGCACCACAAATTAGGGGAATCTGATCATACGTCAAAAAACTTAGCTCACATTCAGATCTGTTCAAACAATTTGTGAGATGATACATTTCACACCCACTCCAAAGCGAGGCTTCCCCAGGCAAAACAAATAAATGCCCCAGATGGCCTCATGTTCGGACAGGGTACCGAATTGATCGATGTGGTGTGGCAGAGTAAAGGCAATAAGCCATACCTCACCAGCTGACTGCTCCCGTCATGTCAATGTCCCAATGATTGGCATCTGTGCATGCCAAGGCCTTATGATCTCAGCTCTTATAAGGTGATCCTGAGATTTTTGGAATTTCGAGCTGGAGGAAATGACAGCTATTTTCTTTACCAGAAACACAGTTTCGAGTAAAAAAAACTTCTATGCCTAATCAAGGTTTCTTTCGCAACTGAGTTACGAATCTGTTCAACATTTTTTTTCTGCCATGCTATTTTGCAGCTGGAAATCCCAGTTTGGAGAGGATGAAACCATAGTAGAGCAATCATTTTGCACATATTTTAACGAAGAGGGTCTCACCATCAGCAACAACTTCGCCGGTGCAAAGGTCATGCGATTTTACCCAAATATTTGTTGGAAACTCGTTTCCAGCACAAACAAAGCAATAAATGAAGAATCATTGCAACTCTTGTTTGTGTGAATTTCACCCAGTTCTCAGCGATTTTTGAAAACCATTTTAAAGGTATTCCTTCGGCTTTTCAAGGTTTGCCAAATGACATATCCCAGCGGCATCAGGCCATAGAAGTGTGATGTGGCATGGCACTCCAGCAGGATTCTTCATTTTACCAAGGTGTGGTCCAGTGGACCACAAAACAACTTCCCAGACCATTCCTCGGAAAATGAGGTGCCACCAAGTTAGATCACCTAAGTATTCATCGCACATGGATCTAGGAAGCTGGAGCAAGGTTGCCACCGAATTATGATTTTGAATTTACCTGTACTTTCCAAGTGAAAGTAAGAGATTTCCAGGACGGTTAACACTGTCAGCCAATGTTTAAAGTGTGTTTGGGATCATGTAATCCAGGACGGTTAACACTGTCAGCCAATGTTTAAAGTGTGTTTGGGTTCATGTAATCCAGGACGGTTAACACTGTCACCCAATGTTTAAAGTGTATTTGGGATCATGTAATCCAGGACGGTTAACACTGTCACCCAATGTTTAAAGTGTATTTGGGATCATGTAATCCAGGACGGTTAACACTGTGAGTCAATGTTTAAAGTGTATTTGGGATCATGTACATGACCTCCTTCTCCCCTTACAGCCATGCCCAATTTCTCCTCAATACAGATTCTCAACTGGACAGATGTTCTGCACTTAAGGGGGGAGGGTTCCCTCTAGAAATGATGAAAAATGACATTTTTGTGATTTTCATTTTTTCGACTTTTTTATGGCAAATTTTATGTAGAATCAGAATCTGCAATTGGATCCACTTGAAAGTTAGTCTCTGACCCCCCAAAACGGGGTTTTCGGGGGGTGCGCTTACCGCAACTGTCCAGCGGTTGACTATAGAAGGCTCTAGATACCCCAAAAATCAATGGATTGAGCTAAAAAGTTGGTCATAGGGGGATGGCATCATGCTGATTCTGAAAAAATGTCCAAATACGCCTTGGTCCAATTTTTCAACGTGTTTTACATCTTTTCTGTTTCATTTTTCATGTGTTTCATTTTCCTTTACTTGCGGATGATCACAGATAGAAAAAAATGAAATTCTGAGTCCACCAATGGATTCAGTAAGGCCTTTTACATTGCTGACCCAAATTTCAACCCAGTTTGACAATATTTCAGCATTCGAAAGTAAATTGTTCGAAAGCATGTTTTTGCCGTTTTTTTCTTGTTTATACTATTTCGATGATACTACTAAAGTAGCTCTTACCAATCATGAGGGCATGAAGTTTGATTGTATATGGATTAAAAATACCTAAAAAAATTGGCCCCTATACAGCTGAAATGTCATACATGTTGCTTTCAATGTCTAAAATACAATAGTGACTGTCTGTAATTTCAGATTTTTAAATTGAACTTTCAAATGCGATTTCCCGAAATTCAGTTTTCGCATTGTTTTTTCGCCTTCGAATTGCTACTCTTCAGCCAAAAACTCATAGATTGGGCTGAAAATTTGACCATGTAAAAAACCATGCTGAACAAAGTTACGTACCTATTTGTTTTTGACTTTTTCTAAGTCCGAATGCCCTAAAAATGCATATCAAATCATACCGCTGAGCGAAAATTACGCAAAAAATGATCGCCAGAGCTTTTGAGGCCCACAGTACAACAATAATCAAAAAAGAGCAAAATCAGGATACGTAACTTTGTTCCCCATCCTGTTCTGTAGCTTTCTGCAAAATTTCAAGTGGATCCAATTACAACTGAGGGGGGAGTGGCATTTCTCGTAAGCGCTTACACTTTTATCTTTGCCGCTGGCTAGCAGGCAAACCAGCCATGCAAATTGCACAAACTTTTGGGTAATGAAATGTTTTGATGAGGTCAATCATTGGTGCAAGTTTGAACAAAATCGGTCAACAAACACCGAAGTTAGAATTTAGAGGGAACCCTCCCCTTAACACAAAATGCCTTCGTGGGTTGTTGATACAGCAGCGGAGCCAATCCCACTCAGGATTGATAGCAAGATCCAGCCAATCACAATATTAATAAAAATGATTGAACAGCCCTCATCGGCCACGTCTGATGTTTGCAGTGGCTACAAAGAAAAACAATGTTTGCATGCAAAAATGACAGGCCTTATTTTAAATGCTTGATGTAGTAAGCAGAAGCTGGTGCAGAGCTTCGCTATGCGTTCGGTAAAAGTTACTTCCCCGAAGATTTGCTTTCGAACTTCTCCCATCCATTGCCTTGCAGCTTTGCTTCCTTCTTGGTGCAGCAAGAAGGGTTTTCTTTCATGGTTGCTACTGTTTTGAAGAATTGGAATTCCCTGAGTTTTCCAGGTTTTCCAGGAGGATTCTCAGTTTTTTCCAAGGTTGATTGTGGGTTCAAGATCAAGAATGGGTTGTTGAAGAAATATAAGACATGGTGGAAAGAGAATTGGTCAAATGGGTCAAGACAAAAATGGCAAGACAAGAATATTCCTCAGGTGTCAATTGGAAATCCAAAAATGGAAATTTTTGGAAATTTTCCTTTTTCCGGGTTTTTTCCCAAAAATCCCTGAGATTTCCAGGTTTTCCAGGTCACAAAAAAATTCCACGAGTATTCCAGGTTGGTAGCAACCATGTTTTTATCTGGACTCTACTTTTTCCAAAGTTATTTCACAATTCCCTGTAATTTACAGGTTTTCCCAGTTTAGCGGCTCATATCCCTGTAATTTCCAGGTTTTCCAGGTAAAAATTTCATTTCCCTGTAATTTCCAGGTGAGTGGCAACCCTGTGGAGATACAGGGGCAGTCAGTCAGCTTTGACGACGTGCACATGAGTGACAGACAAGTGGTTCAACGGACCACACCTTGGCAAACAGTGGAACCATACATTTTCAAAACTTGGTCCAAGGTGTGGTTCACAGGACCACCTAGTCTGCAAGTTCTATGCACATCCATCATCTAAGCTGATTGGCCCCTGCATACTCACCTTCTTTTCCCCACAAGTGAGGAATTATTACTTTGTCTGTGCGGAAAATTTACTTTGTGGCACCTCATGTCCCAAGTTATGGCCTGCAAAGTCATTTTACGGTCCGCTGGACAACACCTTGGTAAACGAAGGGTTAAAAGATGATCTTCGTTTTACAATTTTGCCGAATGGATGCCAGGAAAGGTTTTTTTTGTTGTTTTGACAATAGACATATTGAACAAATGGATAAAAATGCGGAATGGTCCTCTGGATCACATCTTGGAATGTTTGTGGTCCAGTGGACCACCCTTGGTTAACACCGCTTCTAAGCACACCTTGGTAAAGGAAGGGTTAGGAGACCGAGTCCCTCAAAGGACAGACCTATTTGACAAGACTAGGTTGCTCGGAATGCCAAGGTTGAGAATTAAGGTTTTCACCAAAAATCACCAAAATCAGGGTTTTTCAACGACCACATTTGGATAAGGTTCCAGGGTTCACGTGGGGACCCTGCACTTTGATTTCCTGAGAACTGGGACACAGCCCAACGGTGAATTGGGCAGACAGATTTTGGGTTTGCCAAGAAAGACTGGCGGACTGTAGAGTGCGAGAACCACTGATCTGACCATATTGTGCAATGGTTTTGTTGTAATTTCATTGAAACTTCAAAGCCTTGGAACGAGAATTGCATGCTGTGACAGGTGAGGTGAAAAACCATATGATTAATTCTCGACCTACAGTCATTCTGCAAGAGTAAAAAGCAAGACGTTTTGCACCTCATCATGGGGCACTTACTACGGGGGGGGGAATTGCAAGAAAACTTCTCAGAACCACACTGCACTCTTGTAAGAGAACCCCACACAAGGCACAAACAAAATCAGAGATTAAGGGAAAACGAGACAAACACAAATTTCGTAATTAGTTACGGAAAAACCAACATGAATTAAACAAAACACAAACATGTTAAAACAAGAACAAAACAGGTCCCAAACAAGGTTGTCTCCATAAAATTCAAATCATTTCGGTAAACCTGTAACAAGGGGAGTTCAGCTTAATTACAATGGCTTCCGTTCTAAGGTTTTTAAAATAACAATGCTTGCAGGCAATACACATGTACCAACTACTTACAAATGCTCAGGATGGTCACCAATTGCAGTGATCAGCTCTTTTGGTGGCAAGTCTCCGATGCAGATTTGGTGGATGGCAGTGAACAGTGGAAAACTGCGGAAAAAAGTAAAGATCAAAAACAGTGATGGTAATGGGGAATCGATTGATAGGGAATCGATTTTTTTAATTTGAACCTTTTTACTGCCTGAGTGCGTGTGGACAGCGGATGCCAAGCTTATGACGTACATCACCGAAGCAACCACTAGCTGGCTTCTTAAAAGCAAATAAGTGCTTGCCTGCATTTGATATGCATTTTCAATTTTGGGATGTTTGGTAAGAATGCAAATGCAACGACCCATATAGTGGGGACGAGTTGCTTTTTTCATACATGCATTTTTCCCATTTAAGCCTTGCCACCGAAACCGTTAACTGCCAGATAAGCAGAAGAAACGTAACAAAAGGTGCTGGATTTTGCCATCAGTTGTAAGCTGACGACGCACCAACATCATCGAAACAACCACCATGATTCAGGCTTCTAAAAAGCAAAGAAGTGCGAAGACATAACTGCATTTGATTTGAATTGTAGTGCCAATTTTGAATTGACCAAGCAATTTTTTTTCCCAGGTAGGGATAACTGTGTTTCATGTCATTGCAAATGAAATGATTCGAATAGTGGCAATGAAGTTGCTTCGCTCATGCATGCACTTTTCCAATTTAAGTGTTCCCATCGAAACCTACCAGCTCTGCTCTTTCTTTTTACTCACACAGGCTGTAGAAACAACGAGAGTATGAGAAGAAACAAGAAGTGTCAGATTTTGACTTCAGCTACAAACTGTGTATGAACTTCATCTTTTACCAAGACTAGTTTTGCAAAATTCTTAACATTCGCCATTTTTTAAAGTGTGGGTAATGCGATTCCATGGCCACTACACTCGTATAGAAATACAGTTTAATCAGGCAGTAGGCCCAGATCACGAAAACCAATAATTATTCTTCATGCTTCGATGCTGACATCATGCCATTTTGCAGCTTTGACTGGTGCTTTTCCTACACTGCCCTGGTTTCCTTGAAGCCTCAGGGGGACAATGGCACATTGGATTGGAGAGTGGTTTTTATACAGTAACCTGTCGTCAATTCCATCTACTGGACCAAAGTAACAATAAATTGAGAGATGAGTTGATGCCAACTGATCAGTCTTCACTGTTATTTAATTGGGAACAGGCATTCCCATAGGGGGCTGCCCCCCTGGCCAAAGGCCAGGGCCCACCCCTGGTCGGAGCCCTGACCGGCCCGGACATGACCCGGACAGGCCCGGGGACCCTTGACCAGGGGTGGCCCGGCGTCCCGGAAATGAAGGCCAGGGCCCCTGGCCTTCATTTCATGAATTTTACAACAAATTCATTCTCAGTTTTTTGGAGCCAAAGGGTGTCTACCATTCTGGAAAACCTGGAATTGTCAGGAAATATTTTCTTTCTGGAAAAGTGAGGGAATTTCCACAAAAATGGGAAAAGTCAGGGTATTTCCGAATTGTACAAGAAGAACTCAAAAAGAAAAGAAAGTGACTGCGACTGTCTCCAGCATCATTTTGGCCATAAGAACACAATTTCAGCACCGAAAATGAAGCCTAAATTTCAAAATTTCTTGAGCCTCTGGGGGGCTCTGCCCCCAGACCCCCCTCCGTGAAATGTCTTATCCCCCAAAACCTGTGACTTTGGGAATGTCTGATTGGGAAGTCATTTTCAAGTAATGGGAGAGAGGAGGGATCTGCAGAGTCGTCCCGAGCCAAAGTTGAGAAAGCCACCTAAGGAAATGTAGAGTACCTATTTGTAGAGGTCATTCTTACTTTTGCTCCATTCCTCTTGATTTCAACATAAAATTGACATCCTCTGCCGCATGTGGCCCCTGCAGCCGTTGACCATTCAACATCTCCTTCTCTAACTCAGGTATGGTCTAGGAAAGAGGAATGGGAAAAATTTAAGAATCTCCAAATACCAGGGGTCAATGAAATGGTTTGCAAAAACTTGCGACACTGAAGTCGCTTATCATAAGAGACTGTTGAAAAAGAAAATTGCATTTTAGCACATTCCATGAGAAATCCAGCACCTGATGAAGTGTGAAGGGGACAGACAGCAACGACGCTGTAATTAAAAAGTCCATTTAGGTACTTTTGTTGTCGTCAGGATACATTATGCAGCTGCACTCTGGGCAATCACAATCGGGAATCGATTTTGCATTCGTATGGTTCAATATGCGAGTGAATTTGCTTGCTTGCAAATTCGCTTGAAAAAGACTTGTGAATTTGCGTGCTCACTGAAGAAATGCGATGCCGACAAGCCAACTCCGCCTGAAAAAGGTCCACACCGTGGAAGCAAAATGTGGAACTTTGTTACAATTTTACTAAACAGATTCGGCTGTGAGTTTAATTTTAATTTGTTTCAACATGTCTGATTTGCCCGTTCGTGGCATTTATGCTGAAATAATTGTTTATCCGCTACACAGCAGAAAACAGCAATTCTTCATTCATGGACATCAATCTTGTCATTTAGAAATGATCTGGCAATGGCTGCCGATGACTCTACCCACATATGAAAAATTCAAGTTGGACGAAACTGACGGCACGCAGGTCTCCTGGAGCTCACTCAAAAGAAAGAAGAACTCAGCACCTATGCCACTTTCGATTCATCTGCAGAAAAGCACAGAACTAGAACTTCATTCCAATGCAACATGGTCTGAGGAGCAAGTCATTCTTAAACAAAAACCACAATTATTACCTTCCCAGAAGCGACGAAAGCTTCCGACACTCGACGGTTCCTTCCTCCGTAACAGGATGTGACGAGATCCGCAACACCACAGCTCTCGAAAAATGTCGACAGCCTCGAACCTTCGTAAAATGTTTGTGCAAATTTGATCATCTCCATAAGACCGAGGCGTATCACAGCAGCTTTGGTGTTGTCACCGAGTTTCAGACCGTCAACGAAACCAGCTCCACATGCAACAATGTTCTAAAAATTGACAAGAAAAATAAAAATCTTTCTATGCCTGCAACTGCAGTCAAACCAGGGCCTAAATTGAGGATCTAAAGGGGTCTGTATACATCTCAAATGTCGGTAAGAGGCATCCATCATGAAAAGGACAATTCCATTTTGCAAAAGTGCCTTGTAAATATCGATGGAATAAGGGTGAAAGTTTGCTTGGAAAGGTTAGTTACTGCACAACAGATGGTTCCTCCAAATTCAACGTATGGTTGTTATTTGGGAGGTGCCTAATCTGGCAAGAGGCAATCGGTTCGCTGCCAAAAAAAGACAGCAATGCAGTACTGGCAGCAAAAAGAAGGGCTGCTGCACCGGATGTGTGCCTGTCTCACCAATGGTCAAATGGGATAGGGTACATCTGCCCATTCAGTTTTCTAACCTCGATTTTACTGGTTGAAAATAATCTACCCGAGGGCAGGCCACATCTTTCTGCTGGTTGCACCTGATATTTTTGTTCAAGAAGGGAGAAATGAATTGGTCATTTTACCAGGGATTCCTACTTTTTAAACACACGGACAGCCCTACACTTTCATAATGATTCATGGGTGCTGTTGGCCGAAATCTTGTCATATGGCAGAAATGAGGTTTTCTACCAAGAGGATTGGTACCTATACTCATTCGCACAGTCGAGGTAAAAATCACATGAATGTCTTGGCACCATGAGACAAATCCAATCTCAGCTATGCCCAAAATCATTTCTAAATGAAAAAGAAAAAAAAAAATCAATCAATTTCAATCAAATGTGGACAAAATGTGCATGACATAAGCTGAATGAACATAAATTCTCAACTACAAAAAGAGGGATGAACAAAAACTTTTAACGTATTTGCCTTTCCCATTATTCAAATTTTTTCTCATTTTCGGGCCACTTTGACTGAAACCCCTTCATTGCTGACCTGTCACAACCCTTGTACAAGTAAATCACCTGCACATTCCTCGAGAGCATCCCCACAATGTTGAAGTAGAAAGCAGGGTCACTAGAGAGTTGAGCTCCCTTTCCAAACCCGGACAGTGTATGATCTTGGCCGAAAGTATGAATGATTAAAAACAGGTGCACTTGTCAGAGAGAGCGCACGCGGAGACTTAAAGATTTCCAAGTGCAATTAAAAGCAACAGTTCTTTCATCAAATCCAGGATCAGGATGCAGAGAAAATGGCACTCGGTTATCCACCATATTCAGGACAAACACACATGTACCTATGGCATGGCATTCTTAGTCCAAAGTGCCACATGTGGTCCTCGGCCAACTAAACCTATAGATAGCTATCTCTGCTGCCGCTCTGGCATTTGGTGTGGCAAAGCTTCGCCAATAGTGGCACCTGTTTCCTAATTCCACCGAATAACATCCTGCAGATGTGCAAATGGCTGCCAGATTTGTTACTGGTAATTCCCGTTTTGATGCCAGTCTCATCAATGTTGAATGAATTGGGATGGGATTTCCTCGAAGAGTGTAGAATGACACATGGGCTCTCTGCATTTGGGCTGTGTATTTTGAAAAAGGGAGGTTGGGGTGACGGACCTTAGAACTTTTGTCAGAACAATCACTCTACAAGATAAGCCCAGTCTTTGTCCTTTGTCCCTCCTATCCTCAATAAAAACATCCACAGGTATTCTTTCTTTCACCCCTTCTCCAACCCCAGCACTATTGTCACAGTTCCCTGCAGTTCCTTGAACAGAAAAGATTGTTTTAGTTGTACCTACAGATTTTCTTTTAAACAGCCATGACAGCACAATCAGCCTTTGCTGACACACCAATAAGCTATTAAAGAGGAGTTTGGGTTTGGAAGCCTTCGGGTTTTGCATTTAGACACCTTACCTATAGTTGAGATAGTTACGATAGGTAGGTACCTCACCTTCAGAGCACCACACACTTCAACAGTTTCAACATCGTCGACGACAACCACTCTGAAGTACGTCGTTTTGAACAGATTCTTGAGCATTTTCCCCTGGTTTGGATCACGGCAGCCTACAAAATAGAACAGCTTGTTAGGCCCATGTGGTTAGGTAGGTAGGTTCCAAAACGTGAGGCAGGGATAAATACTGGGCCCCAATTGCAAGGTACTTGGCAAAGAATTCATGCCCAACAAAAGACTGTGGTGACCTTTAAATTCCAGGAGCAACATCAATGCTAGGTATCGCATGCAAGTGGTCCTATGTGAGACAAATCGCCAAGCAAGATATAGGTAGGTAAGGGTTTTTGAAAAGACTCTTGACAACCCCTGTCGATTCCAGTTTTGCAATCTTTTCTCACCTTGGTATTTCCACATAATTCAAATCCAGATTGCACTGTGTGCTGATACTGCAAGCAAATCAAAAGAAGCACTGTAATGAAGCTCCCTCAGTTGCCTCGAACCTGCAATGTACTCACCTGGGATTGTCAAGAGATTTTGAAAGACATTGTATATTCTAGATGGTTACCAAACTGGGTGGCTCTGTTTGGCATTGTAACCACTAAATTGGGCTGCTCCCAAATTTCGTGCAAGAAATTTTCCGAGCTATCTATGTTTTCACTCCAGGGTTCCTTTCTTGGTTACCTGGTTCAAGTTCCCATCCCGCTGTGCCTTGGGGCGTCAGAACACAAACTGCAGGGAGGCCAGGCGCAGGTCACCCAGCACCCATGGACGCAGTGGTCCTGGGTGGGAACCCCAGGTGTGGGTGTCTGGGGGCAAAGAACCCAAAAGCCGAAGATGTGGTCCAAAACTGCTTTCTGAAAACCACTCCCATGATTATCAGAGGGACCGACTGGTCTCTCTCGTGAATAGGTTTGATTCGAGGGAAATGAAAAATTGAATATTTTTGGCTATGACATGGCAGAGTGCATGCAGGATGCCATCTAAAAATCCCCACATTTTCCAAGGCCAAGGAAAAATCTCCGGGTATTCCATTTTTACCATGTTGGAAGCAACCATGAACTCGAAACACTCTTTTCATATTTGGTTCAAAAGCATCACACTCCCGTTCACAACAACCAAAAATTGCACACATAAAGAACTATTGACCCAACAAATACGTAATTTTACATTTTGCCATGTTCTTCAATTTTGCTTCTTTCGATGTTAGTGAGTGTGCACAGATCTGCAGATCAAAATTACCCAAATACAATGCATGAACACAGCTTTTCTGAGGTACCTACGTATGTATGTTAAAGAGCCTGTGCGAAATTTGCAACCACAACACCTTTTCCATGACAAAACAAGGACAAAATAACCACCTAAAGTATGCCTCTCATCCATTTCAATCAATTTGTTCTTCAACTAATAGGCTAGAGTCAATCTATGCAATCAACACCATTTCTTGTGACAGCACAGCCCTCCAAAATGTGCACAATGTCGGGACTGCCAGTTGGGCTTTATCACAATTTTAGCACAGCTTCAAATTAATTCCCACACCTTGAATGATGAAAACAACAATCACTGATGTTGAGTATCGACAGGGGGCTGAGCAATGCCCTTGAATTGCTTTTACAATGTGGGATCCTAAAGGATGAAATAAGTTTTATGCAGAACAGTAAACAACAGCGACAGAATCTTTTTAAACCAGGCCAACGGTAAATGTACCTACCTAATAAAATGAATGGGTAAATACAAGAAATGCTAAAAGCATGTCTTACCAATTGTGGTTTCGCAGAACATTTCATCGGCAACCTCGTGAGCCAGATTGGCACCCATTAGAACACTGACAGGTATCTCCAAGGATTCACGAATGCGACGAGATATCAGCTTTATTCCACCTCCCTCTTCAGATTCAAAACCCTGTTGGGGACAGAGGTTTTCATTTCATTTAACTCCAACCCACACATGTAGCCTAGCACCTTCAGGTGTATCAGTTGGACTTAAGATTCTGAAAGGTATCAGGGCAGAAAATATGCACTGCAAAATAGAACATGACTTTAGCATTGCTGAATTAAGCAAACTAGTCGTGAGGCACAGGGCTAGAAGGACTAGCAAATTTAGCTCCAACAAAATCAGTCACACCCGTGAAATCGAGACATGGACACTTGCCTTTATAAACATGGCAGAGTCCACGTGTAGGTATCAAGAGAAATACCTAAGTGGATTTTTCCACACTTAATCTTGCCTTTACCGGCTTACAGTGTTTCAGCAAGACAAAAACACGCAGGCTTTTTTGGGATACAGACCTGAAGTAAAAGTCACATTTTTTGCGGGCAAAAGTACATGGCCCTTTTGGAATTCAGACCTTAATACGAGCAAAAGCCCTCCAAGTGAAACTCACTCTTTTCATTCCTCTCTGCCATGATTGAAGTCAGAAGCACTACTACTTGGCACTGACCCACAACCCACCTCAAAAGCTTTCCCGTAGGTACACTCGCTCGAGGAAATTGTGGTAAACAGAAAAGCACTAATTTTGCAAATGGCCAATTTCAGCCATTGAGAGCAAAACTTTCCTCAATGCGCACTGCGAAAAAGATTTTGCATTGATTTTTTGCCAAAAGGCAGGCCAGCACAATGACAATTGCAAATCCAAAGGCCAAAAGCATCATATTGGATAATGGACAAGCAATTTATTTGAAAATAGGAAGTGTCAAATTCCGACCTGTCAATTTTTGGAGAGAATTCTGCATGATTGAAGGTATTAGAAGGCATTGCAATTTGGTAGGTAACACCACCAGTCACTGGAAAGCATACAGCTTAGTATGAATGCAAAAATCAAGTGCCATGGCACACAGAGCAAAACCACAGGGCAATTCCAATGGATGCCCAATTCCTACCTTTATCAGAGAAATTGCAATGGCATTTGATTTGATTGAACCCTTCAGTTGCTTGCAGAGACCCTTAATGAACTGATGTGGAAGAACGAACACAAGGATGTCGGCATTTCTTGCTGCTTCCACAACATCAGGTATGGCAATCTGTGGAAAAGAAAACAGCTGATAAATGCACCAGGAGTAAAAAGATGTCTCAGAGGTCATGTCTCCAGAGGACAGAGTTGGACACAGAAAAAGGTAAAAACAACGAACACGTTGGTACATCAGTAGTTGTGGTACGAAATTGGCAAAAATCATGATCAAGCAATGCAAGCCAATACAGTGATGGACAAGACACAAGACAGTAAAGCAATGGGCAAGATAAGCAATCCATGACTTTGGAAGGAGCTGCAATTGACCCGTTTTGGATCACATTTGGATTTTGGGGTCTGGTGGTCGGGGGTGGTTGGTGGTTCGTTGAATTGGATGTGAGCGATGGCAATTCCCTCAATTATTTGCAGCAGGCAACTGCATCTGTGCAGCGTCTGAGATTTTAAGTTGGTCCAACACAGTTGGGCATGTGGCCCTGCTTTTGTGAATTTGTTTTGAATTTGGATGTAACTTCAACTTCAGGGACGTTTCTCCAAGCTGCTTTCAAGGATTTGGGAGCACAATAACCACATGAAACAGGAGTTGCTCCAATTTACCCCACTTTACGGCATTCAATTGAGCCAAATATTCGTAGATATCCCATAAAAATAGGGCTCAAGTAGTGCAGTGTGAACAAAATATCCAAAACGTGTAGTGGATATTGTAGTTTTATTGACCATAACCATGCTTTTGAGCTTTTAACAAATCGGCGATAAGAGCAATCTGAACTCACCACATTTGGTGGTATCTTGTGGCCTGGCAGATATTTGACATTCTCATGAGTTTCATTGATGATCTCCGTTAGCTTCTTCCCGTCAATAAGCTCCTCGTACACGTAGATTGTGACCTCATTGTCAAATTCCGGGAAATTCGTAACGTTGACTCCAACAATTTTTGCAATAGCAGAACCCCTGGAAAGAAATTATTACAAGGTGGAAAAGAGGAAGGACTGTGGTAGTGTTCGGAGTGAGGGAATATTCCAAAAATTCCCGGGAATATTCCCACCCCTCTGGGACAGTTCCCGAGGGAATATTCCAAAAATTTCTGAATGAAAATTCCCGGGAATATTTCCAGTCTCGTGTTGATGTTTCTGACTGTTGTTGACTTTCACAAGTTTCCAAGGGAATATTCCCAAAATTCCCGGGAATTTTCAAATAAAATTTCTGACAAAATTCTTGCTTTTGAACATTTCACATAAAAAAAAAATAGGTAATCCTTGGGCCCAGTCTCGTTTTGGTTTTCTCATCTGCTTTGGACTTTTTGCCTCCAGTGCAGCCAGTGTTGGGCAGAAAGGTGGAAAGGGGATGGACTTTGATAAGTGCATTTTCTGCTGTGAAGGGGTGATGACTGCTGCTCTTCCTGAAATTTAATTGTTGCTCTCCCCTCCTGCCTTGAGCCGTTTAGCTCCTTTTGCTTGTCTACCTTCAACCCAGGGATGTGAATGCGTAGCTATGCTTTAGCCATAAATCTGGTGAACTTTTACCCTAGATTACCCTAGAAGTAAAAATGCTGCCCTAAACATTACCATTGAAAAATAAATTTGACATGTGTGATTTGCGACTCCTCACACCATGAACTTCCATCTTCTTTACGACTGCGTTGAACATTTGTTCAGCAATGTTTACACATCTTTGCAGCACTAATTCTACATGAAAAATTGGAACGAATTCCTTTTGTTGGCCCAAAGCTTATAACTTCCATTTGTCTCTTAGTGTGCATGTAGACCCAGTCTGCCCACAACGTGAACTGTCGGCTGGCATTTTTTAAGATCAGATTTAGTCAATAAAAGCTACCAAAACCAGACATGAGGCTGCAGTCATGAACTCTTGCCTTCAATCTCGCCAAGAAGAACTCTTGCCTTCAATCTCGCCAAGAAGAAGGAGCAGATGTCCATAAATTTTTACCAACAAGTCTCTGAGTCAGGAGCAGCTTCACACGATGATTTCAAAGGAGCAAAACTGCTCACTGATTAACGAACTCTGCTAAGTACCTACCAAGGTGCCTTGCCTTCCTAAAAGCGAAGAATGATTTTTCGAATAGGGCCTAGACAATTTGTTCGAAAGAAATAAAAATTGGAATTTGAAAAAGCTATTCGCAAACAGGCCAGGAATAACAGGATTTAAGAAAATGATATACCTACACAGCCCTGCTGAGTTTAACCGCATTTATTATCAACATTTTGCTGCTTTCGTGCATTTTGCATTTTCCTGCCAGCCTGCTCTGCTCCTGGTCTGCGGATGATGGCGAAGTGACTCGTATTTTCATGGAATACCTATGATGATCTTCTTCAAGAACCACGAACTTCTTAAGTTTGATAAAAATTGAACTTCCCGCAGGAAAATCATAAAGTACATGGGAGTATTCCCAAAATTCCCAGTTTTATTCCCGAAATTCCCAAAAATTTGGAATTTGGCCAGGAATATTACCAAAATTTCCGGGAAGAACCTGGGAAT
>JASGXE010006268.1:0-21739 GCA_030068105.1 Sinentomon sp. SZTP_YWyxl
GCTGACTTTGCACGTCGAACTTAAGTCCCACAGAAGATTTAGCATTCCGTCCAAACATTTCTTGCCCAACAGGAGTTTTGTTGAACTCATCAACGCCACAGATTTTTATGGCGTGTCTGGTCACATAAAGTTTTATGGCGGTCCATCGAGGATATCAGACATAGACATTGTACAATGGCGGGACAACCAGACCAATGTCGTTGGCAGTTTCAAGCCAAATATTTCCAAAGAAACAGGCCAAATTATTGGCGGAGAGTAAGTGATTCTAATCAGTGACATTTGATGTCTTTTTTCGTTAAACTTTGACCTTTGAATTTCGCAAGAATTTCAATTCGAAAGAAATAAAATCAGCTGGCGTCTTGCCTGCTCTCTACTGTACCAGTTATACAGGGTGCCTGTTCTTTGAGGTAAGTATAACACAATGGAAATTATTGGAATCTCACTCAGAATCACCCTTCTTGGGATGAATTCTGATCGATTTCTGTCACGGTACAAGCTGCTTGGTAACCTGCCTCAAGATTTTTCTTGAATCTCACAACAGCAGGGAAGATTGTGACATCATGGTGAATTGTTCAATTTAAAATCTTGAGGATTTCGAGATCACCTTTTCATGGTTTCCTTTGGCCTTCGAATTTTGAAACATGACTCACTCATCAACAAAACAAGCAAAACAGACAGCTTATGCATTTGACCTGCCTCCTATCGTCCCACATTTTCAGGGAACCTGTTCTCCAGCAATTCATCACAGAAAACTGGAAGTATTAATCCCATTCTTCCGCTGAAAATGTCCGCTTTTGGCCTCGAATTCTGATCAATTCGCAATGGGCTGGAAATAAAGAGTACGCCATTTTCCTGGCAGAATCATAGAATAACTGAATAACTCACTGGAATAATCATGAATTAGCTCGACCTTGCTGAAACTGGTTTCCCAATGCTTCCAATTTCTGTTGTGTAAGATCTTGTTTTCAAATAAAAGCAATTGTCACATGGCACTGCGTTTCAGGTAGATTGGTCAAATCCGCTTTGCCATGCCCAAAGTAACCAAGGCCTAACCACGCTTTTGCCGCTTTTGGGCGTCGAAGGAAATGCAGTCACTTCGCGAGTAGCTACATCAGAGCTGCGCAGTTAACCAATTGTACACCTGCATTATTTCTGCTGATGCGAACTGCATGATGATGTGAAACTGAAATGGATCTGCCCCCAGCACGCCTGATAAACAATATCTCCTCTGATACAAGTTCTTTGGACCAATATTGTTCATCCAATGCTTATTCTATTTCGTTTTTTTTCAGTTTGGTATTGAATAAGTCAGCACTGGTCTGGTTGAATCCAGGCGGAGTTCAACCAACTGACGGAGCAGCACCGCCACCACCCTGTACATTGGACTGGCTGGCTAAATCATTCAACATCGACTGCCACACTGCCATCATCGTTGCAAATGTCATTGGATTTTGTGTTTTGGCCATTTTCTTGATTTCTTGCTTCATCATTGTCAAGCGAAGGTATGTCATTATTTCCATCACGCTTTCCAAAAATCGTTGGAATTGCTTCTAAACTTGAATGCTAGTTATACCATAAAATAAACTGACTAACTTGTGATTAAAATTCGAAATTGAATTGCAAGAAAAAACAAAGCACCTCAAAAATACAACACCACATACTTGGCCCACAAAAACAGGTGGGCTCGTAAAAGGACTCAGCTGCAAACAATGGTCGTTGACACTACGTCAATTTACCAGTGCAGGTGACATAAACATAATTGTAGGATGGTTTTTAAATCATAAGATCAACAAGGCAGTGTCCAAATGTAAAAGTCCTTCGCCTCCTCAGATATTATTGAATTTTTGCAAAAAACGAGAAATGTAGTTTCTTTTTCCAACCCATCTGTTTGCCATGGGAAGTATCACTATTCTTCTGCAGTTCAGAGGCCACAGCATCCTTCTCCATCATTTTCATTGTTGACCAACGAATAAAAAGTGGTGGAGGAATTAATGTACTTGAACTCATACATGGAAAAATTTTGATCATTGAGAATTTAGCAAAAAATTCCATCCTGCAGAAATTAAAAATCCTATTTTATAACCAAAGTCAAAATCTGATTGCTCTTGAAAGCTTTGTTGCAATCTGGCGCTTTAATTTCTGCCACCTGCATAAGAGTGAAAAGAAAGAAAATTTCGGAAGCAACAGTTAAATGGGAAAAACACATGTTTGAGAACATTAATTCTACTGCCACAGAACTTTCCCCGACAAGTTCTCTGCTTTTTGCAAAACGAGGCATGCAGAAGTTTAAGGTCCAGTTGTTTTCAGATTGCTCTTGTCAGGACAATTGGATATTTTTGTTGAATTGCCAACAAGTTCTGACGATAGTGCCACAATAATCTCAGAACATCAACCAGATTTTGTCAGTAGGAGGAGAAAATGTGGAACTCACAAGACAAGTGATCTCAAGTCAAACACCATCTACGTTTTTGCCCTTCTCCTTCTGGAATGAGGAGGTTCATTCTTCGAGTGTGTTTGCTCCCTAGGTAAAATGAAAATGTCAACTTTTTGGTCGTTTTGAATCAGCAAGTCTTTTCCTTGTCCTTTCAGATATGAGCAGAAGATGAGAAAGACACAGGAATATTATCGGAACTTGGGCATCGATCTGCTATCGGCAACAAACCTCACTTCACTCGACGAATGGGAAATGGCCAGAGACAGAGTTGTCATAAACAGGAAGCTTGGTGAAGGAGCATTTGGAACTGTCTATGGTGGTGAAGCATTCTTCGAGGACAAAGGATGGGTAAGGGAAAGCATCTGATCACAGATAGGATTTTCCATAGTCCTTTTTTGGTTCGACACAAGTTTAAACAAATCTCTGGAGTATCAGATGTCCGTGGGGTGTTGTGTTTGTTTTTTGATAATTTCCAAAGAATTCAGCCTCTTTGACAGGCGAAACATTGATGAAAGACAAGGCTTTGTAAACATATCCAACCTTCCCATAGACCTTTTGCAGAATTTTTCATTAATCGTCCCACCCTCAGCTTGACCTTCTGTGGTCAGATGAACAGTCACTTGCTTTGATGTTCTTGTTCAAGATAACTTCAACTGAGCATAGATATCATTGAGAAAAATTGAAGACATTGACCGGATAAGGGCACCGTTTTTTTTGCATTTTTGTGATCAGTGGATAAGGGCACATCTGTTTTTCGGACTTTCCCTCTTCTGTTATTGAATTTTGTGGAATGCCTTTATCCACTTCTATTGTGTGTGGAAGAATTATGCGGGTATGGGCATTTGTATGATGGGGTGCACCAATGTCGGGCAAGAATGCCTCAGTGGTTAAGGGCATAATGCAAAATGTTGATGGTTAAGGGCATTAATCTGGAAAAGTGGTTGAATAAATTGGTGCAGGTCAATGGAGAAGGGCATTTGTGTTAATTCACATGGGTAACTGAGAAGCCTTGAAGAGTATGGGTAAGGGCACATTCCTAATATTCCTATATTCAGTTAATCCTCAATGATTCAATCTGAGAGGAATGGACTTTGATGATCATCTTGGTTGATCATTTGCACTTGTTTTTACTGCTTGCATATATCTGTGTTTTCACCCTCATCTGTAAGATTTCTTCTCAGCAATTTTTTCGAGAGGACAAACTGATGCATCACCAATATTTCGTGGTCGTAACTCTTTGATCTAAGTATCAATCTGCAAAAACAACACGTTGAATCCATTTTTTTGTGCTTTACGTAAATAGCCTATGTTCGTCACTCATGGCAGGTCTAGGTATAGCCGGCCCAGATTTTTGGGACTAAAATTTCTTCCCATTTAAAACGCATTCATGCAGTTCTAATTGACATGTGCCCTTACCTCATCAACAATGTGGCGAATAGCACAAGTGAAAAAAAAAATAAAAAATAAAAAAAAATTGGGCACATCCCACATTTTGGCAGCTTTGAGGGCATTTTTCTCCAGAAGTTAAAATCGTTGGTTGTGCCCTTATCCGGTTAGTGTCTTCAATTGTCCTTATTTCAGCAAGTTGATTGAAACAGCAAAAGCCACCTGCAAAGAAGTCATGGAAAATGTCCCAATTATTGTCCGCAAACTTGCGTTGACCATTCTAACAACAGACTTCTTTTTTCAACTTTGTGCAGACCACTATTTTCTTGAACTAAATTGCAACACTGTCATATGATGTCACTTTGTAAACACTGCAGCCCATATGCAATAATCATGCAATGTTTTTCAGATGGCAATTGCAGTGAAAACCCTCAAGATTGGATCATCATCGGAGGAAAAGTTGGACTTTTTGAGTGAAGCTGAAGTCATGAAGAGATTCGATCATAAAAACATTGTCCGCCTGCTTGGTGTTTGCACCAGGAATGAACCCGTTTACACGATCATGGAATTTATGCTCTATGGTACGTTGTCCACGGAAAAGAATGCTCTTTGGCACAATTATTCAATTTACTCAGTGAAGACCATCACCCTTTGTAAATTTTGGAGAATTACGACACCCACATCCGCATTCAAACCAGGTCAAGACAGACTTCATGGGGGAAATGCTCCAGATTTGTGAGATATGCTGCTTTTTACGAATTACAAAAATCCAAAATGACCTTCACTTATACTTGTGCTGTGACTTCTACCACATTCCACAGACATCCCACAAAAGAGATCCGGCTGATGATTAGGTCAGTCTAGTGGCCTGTTGGTGTTTTTCGTCGATGCACGATGACTGTAGAAGAATCGGTGTCTGTAGGACACTGTCTACATAGCGCATAACCTGGTGTTTTGTGGTGAGTCGGAACACCATCTTCGGAATTCAGAATCGGAACAAACTCGGAACGGAACTTCTAAAAATTCCAAAAATTCGGAATTCCGAAAGTCGGAATTTTCCAAATGTTTCGGAATTCCGAAAAATCAGAATTTTGCCGAAACTTTCGGAAGAATGAGATGGAATTTTCCGACTTTCCGAAGTTCCCCAAGGGTGGAAAATTGTTCCAAAAATTGATTTTTTCCAGAATCGGCATTTTCTGAAAGGTCAGAAGAGTCTTTAGACATCATCGCAATGCACGCAGAAACAGCCTATTGCGGTTCCGATTCCGACATAAATTCCAATTTGTTCCGACCTTGCTAGGTTCCGACCTGACTTCAAATTTCAAATTCCGTTCAGCCCAACTGGTGTATAAATTGGACAACTCTGAAATTTACAACATGACCCAAGTATCCAAACCTTATCCCACTCAGGTGACTTGAAGACCTATCTGCTGGCCAGGCGTCATTTGGTCAAGGACAAAACAAGCGAAGAGTCAGACGAGGTCAGCAGCAAACGGTTGACAGCAATGGGATTAGATATCGCAAGGGGACTGAGCTATTTGGCAGAAATGAAGTTTGTCCACAGGTTGGTTTCAAAGGCAGAAAACTTTTGTCCAATTTGTCATGCTTTTTTATTTTTCTCAACTGTTTGGCAGAAATGAAGTTTGTCCACACGTTGGTTTCTTGTCTGTTTATGTTTTTACTTTTCTTTCAAGTGAAACGCTGAAATTTTTCAAGCGTGTTTGAATAGAGAAAATCTGAGGAATTTTATATTCACTGTTTCTGCTACATACCTCCCTTCAAAACGTCCACAGATATATTTCCAGAAACCATAGGCAAATTTTTAGAACATGTCCTAAAAATTATTTCGAGATAGCTCTTACAATGCGATCATTTTGGTGTGGTGAGGGTCCCCGAACTTGTAATGCAGTGTCACATTCATACTAGGGAAACATTTGGATCATCAACAAGCATCCCATATTAATGGGAAAACTGACGTGACTGGTAATTTTAATTGAAGATTGTTGACGTCCGTCAAAATAAAGTCCTCCAACATTAACTAATTTTCTCTTTTTGTTTTGCAGGGATGTGGCTTGTCGAAATTGTTTGGTTAACGCGTGCAGAGTTGTCAAACTGGGTGATTTTGGAATGACGCGGCCAATGTTTGAAAACGACTATTACAGATTCAGCAGGAGAGGTGAGCTTAATTTTGCCTTTTATTTCTAGATATAAACCTCTTCATCTCTGATCTGCAAAATTGAAAATATCGTTCGTCAAGAATCGTTCAAAATAAAGCCGGCCTTAAAAAGATCGCTCATGGAACGATTGGAACGGCGGATGAATGAGAAAAATGCTGTCTAAGCAACTTTCGACTTGGGGGCGCTTCGGAAAAAAAATCAGTTTTTATAAAGAATGGAGTACCTACAGGATTTTCACATAGTCTGAAACTGCTGGTATTCATCATTCTGCACTTTGCAAATGGCAATTTAGGCTTCGAAGTCCCCCCATGCCAATATTTTTAGCAGTATTCCTGCCTACAAGAATTTCCATGTGTGGAAACGTCTGAAATGCTCATGGCACATGCATGCTTGAAAACTGATGAATGAATTACAATAAAATCAGGATAGGATCATGCCCAATAAGGATAGCCATTATTGGGCATAATTTTTATTAACCTGTGAGCATGTTCACGGAATGAGTGCCAAGTGAATAGTGCACTATCTTGGAAATGCAAAGGTTAAACTTTGCGAAAGTTTTGAAAACCCCCAAAATCACTCCTTTGGCGGATCAAACAGCATTTTCAGATTTTTCCTGCTCTCAACGACGAAAAACGGCCCTGATGCCAAATTTCAACTCTACAAGAACTCTGGAAGTGCACAATGATTTTTGTCAGTCAGTGAGTCAGGCAAGTTAATTTTTTCTTGCCTACTTCTAATTTCAGAGCTGTCCCATCAGGATATAAAATAATTGCATGTGCAGTGGGCAGGACACCACCTGCATTGCAATCATAATGTTGAACCCCCCTCCGAAAGCAAGAGACATTACCAATTTAGGAATGGAATTTTGTTAAGTTGTGGCTTCCTTTCGCTGCTTATGGATCTTTTAGTTTATCATCAGCCTCCTTTCCGGGAATAGCCTACCTACCTCCCCTTTGATTCAAATCCAGTTCAAGCATTTGAGTTTCATCCTCGATTTTCTCTCCTTAGGTATGCTTCCTGTGAGATGGATGTCACCCGAGAGCTTGTCCCTCGGCATCTTCACTCCTGCCTCTGATGTCTGGTCCTATGGGATATTGCTCTATGAGATCATCACATTTGGAAGCTTCCCATTCCAGGGTCTTTCCAACAATCAAGTATTGGAGCACGTCAAGCAGGGCAACTCAGTGACAGTCCCAGATGGTCTGAAACCACAGCTGTGAGTTTATATTTTATATTTTAGGCAACTTTTACAAGTGAAGACAATCATTTTCCCAACTGTGAACAGATGCTGTCTTCCCCCTTAAACTGGCATTTTGTTGATGGCGGTTCAAAAAATTCTGAATATTTTTAATTGTTGGAAGAAAGAAAGGGATACTAGGTGAGGCAATGCAATGTGTGACTCCAGTCCCGATTCATACAAACCAATGCGTTTGTTGTGTGGTATGCTAGGGTCTATCCATCAAAATGGCTTCGTGCTACTTTTTTTAACTGCCTGTTAGAACGGATAACTCGATCGATCAGAATTTGAAGCGAAGCCACAAAAAAGAGAAGTTCATAAGTCTTTGAACAACAACCTTTGTAGAACTCTCATGTCAGGGACATGAAACCCACAGAATGAAGAACTTACCACCATGCCCTATGCGAAGGCTTGTACAGTGGCGACAGAATTATTTTACAATACATACAAAAATTGGCCGACTGTTGGAGCAAAACTCCACTCCGAAGGGAAAAAGAAGTGACACTTTTTCATGCTTTGCAATCTGAAGCTTTTATTTCTGCTGCCTGAATAGGAGCAATAGTTGAGCTTCAAATGCAACATTTAAATGGGAAAACACATCTGTGGTGCATTGTAATTCTGTCACAACTATACAGGGCAGTAATGGAACATTTTTTGTGGCATCATCCTTGATTATCCCGAGTGAAGGCCATGCCATCTGTCCTTTCTTCCACTACAGATGGCCGTTACTGAAGTCCATGATAGATATTCAACTTTCTCAATCTTTCATTTAATAACTACAGGGAAACGCTTCTTCAATCTTGCTGGAGATTGGAACCAAAAGACCGGCCATCAGCCAGCGAAATTGTCGAATACCTTGCATCCAATCCAAGGCTGCTTGCACCAAACTTAGATGTGCCGCTAAGTTCGGTTCAACTGGAAGCTACGGACCAGCTTGAAATGCACCTAGATCTAGCACCAAAGATAAACAGCGTTGGACCCATCCACCTTCCCAATAACCACAAAACTGAAGGGGATAGCGGCACACCAAGGAAGGGTGGTGTTATCCGAGCAAGGCCTAGCGGAAAAAGTCTAATGAGTTCAAAACTTCCCCTCCCAGGGAAAAATGAACAGAGGGCTTTGCTCAATGATGCAGGCATACCCGAGGATGAAGTATCTGCTGTGTAAATTATCTCCCATTTTACTTTTTGCGTTTTATTTATTTTGATTGTTTCTTTGTGAGAAATGATAATTATTTTTATGATATTTCCTCGATATTTGATAAATGGTTTTGAAACATGCAGAAGATATTGCGAGGAAAAAACTTGCTGGTGCTCTAATTCTTTTCTGCCACAATTGGAACACGAAACAAAATGAAAATTACAACAAACATACCTGAATCGATTTTGTCATCTCAGCACGATGGCATCTTCGACAGGATTGATTCTGTTATTGATTGATTCTTCTTCTGGATTGATTCTCAGAGATATAGCTGGTGACGTCCTTTATGATGGCAGAGGTTAGAACTCCAGCCTAACCTGCGAGAATGTCAGAGTCCTGTCAAAAATGTCATCAGGCTAAGATGATGAAATCGACTCACGTGTGTTTCGTTATAATTTTTAATCTTTTCTTGTTCCAATTGTGGCAGAAGGGAAAGTAAAGTACCACCAGCAAGTAATCCTTGACTTCATATTTCTTCAAACATACACAGGATGGTTCAGAACTTTGTTTATTTCCAGAAGCATTCATTCCCCTCTTGTTTTGACTACAAAAACAAGCAGATCCAAATGGGTTCAACTGGTTGAAAAGGTGAGGGAAATAACTCAATTTCCTGCCTTTCAGAATATTCACCTTCCGTCAGTTTTTTGCACCACCTTGTGTGCTGCTTCATTCTTTTACGAATACCACCAACTGATGCTAACCCAAGGAACACCAGCTGACTTTCAGTTTGGGAGATATTGTATTTGCTGTCTCTCACCCATAAAAACCTGTGACCCATCTGGAACTTCACCTTCAATAGATTAATTTAAGGTTAATTTGCATGGGCAAGGCCCTGGCGCAAATCAGCATTGAGGGATAGCATGAATAAACAAAGAATGAATGCACTCGGATGACATCAACCAGTTGTATAAATTAAAACTTGTAACATCGAAATAATAAAGGTCATAATATTCCATGTTGTTCGGCCAACCATGACCCTGCATTGCTTTTAAAGGTAGCCACACAAAAATCCTCACCATTTCCAAAGACACTAGGATGTAGCAGATTCCATTCATTGACGGTTCTAGTGACAAAAGAATATTTTCCAACATCCTTGTGGGAGCACTGTGTTCGGAGTTTAAAATCATGGTCATGCCTCTCAAAGTAGCTAGCAGGAGCTTAAAACTCTTTTATATTTGACCAACCACCAACATTGTTTAGTCCGAGAAATAAACCTCCCAGTCTTGAGATTTTTCTGCGTGAGGCCAGGGAGTTCCACTCAAGGTTGATGAGGTTGACCCCCTAGAAACTTTGAATCTCCAATTCCCATACCAGCTAAAAGTCAATTTGCGACGCATCCATTTTCATCCCAGAGAAAAAACATCTTCCACATTCCACATGTGGTGTGGCTTGTTTTCGGGCAGTGATCACATTGTGTTGTACTCTGCAACTTGTGAATTCACATGGGTAGCAGCTGACTATGGTAGATGAGTGTTTATTTCGGGGATCACTCCCAGTGTGTTTCGGTTTTCTCTACATATGCATCAATACATCTGGCAACGTTGGACGTGATGATCTTGAGGACTCATTTCCAAATGTGTTCGGATTTCTCAAATGTGTATCCATTCGTGTTGATCTTGAGAGCTTCTCCCAATGTGTTTGCAATTCCACAACATGAGTTTCCATTCTGTTGTTTGGATTTTAGATTAGTGTTGATCTAGAGGGCCTCTCTCATTTTGTTTTGGATTCTGCAATATGTGTATCCATTCAGGTGGCTTCGAATTTTTGATCACTTGAGTACAACTTTTTCTATAGGTAGCTGTTATTTGCCATTCACATCACATGATTACTTTCTCATGTTGCTTCCTTTCGGTTTGGGATGTTATGTTTCCATAATATGCAAGATATCAATGCAGATAATACTCAGCTCTGTAAATAGGACTTTTTGTGCTCTTTCAATTTCTGCATGGCAGCTTTGGAATAATTTTTTTTGCATTCAAACCCAGTGTTTCTGAAGAAACAAGATTGATAGGTAGGTACCCACCAAAAACTGAGCTATTTCCAATGGTCTGCATGTCCAGCTAAAAAGACTTTCAGATTAGGTTAGATGGTCTATGCTGGAAGAGCAACCTTGCTCACGAGATGCGAGTCATGGAATTCTTGCACAAAACAATTTCAAAGCGGATTCTGAGGCATTTGGAAATTGATAATTCAAGATCCACTTATGAGTGCACGATTGTCAGTGCCTGCTCAATCAGGTCAACAATAGTTGAACGAAGCTTTTGAAACTTCTTGAGTGCCTGCTCTATCAGGTCAACGACAATAATTGTAGAATTGAACTTTCAAAACTTGTTGTCATTGCCTTGGCCTAAATGACTCCTCATTGGATCATGGGAGTCATTACTGCCTCCGTGGCTGAACATACTCTTGAAAGAATACCTGCAGTCATTGCCAAGCACGGTACATCCATGATGCCAGACATGTACAGCCATAGAAACAACACTAACACCCGTGATCCAATATGGATGCTTGAATTCAGGGAATCATTATTGTTTTGTGGCTACACACCCAACAAGTGGGGTCCTAATTGGCCAATTGTTCCTGTTTCGTGCAGATGAGTCAATAATTTCACACACATGCAAATCATGCAATTTTTGAATTGGGAGTTTCTTTGGGATGCAGTGAATGTGCATTAAGAATGTGAATGTGGTGATTGTGGGTGTGGTTATTGTGTCATCATGTGAGTGTAGTGCGACTAACGAAAGAAAAAAGCAACGTTTGCAACTTTCCAGAAATTCTGGAAATATTTCCAACTTTTGCCACCATGCCAATTCAATCAGAATCAGGCTTTGATGAATAGCAACCTGTCTGAGATCGTCTTCCAACTACTTCGTACCCTCAGGCCCACTTACTCAATTTATGTTTGCAAGTTTTTTTAAACACACAACAATTTCGCACCTTTTGACAACAAATTCACACTGAGGAACATGTCGAACATCTGATGCGATAAACGAAATTGATCACATTTTTTTTATTCTGAATTCTCCAGATGGTGCATTGCAATGCAGATGTTTTGGCAAGGTAAGACCCAGACGGATGAGTGAAAATGAAAAGGCAATCCATATGGCCCAGATATTGCCACTGGGGTGTAAGCATTGCTGAGTCGTTGGACTGCTGTTGTGCTGCCCTTTTGAGAATAGAACATGCACGCAGTACCTACAGCTTGATTGACAGATTCACCCTTGTAACGCAGACAGGCAGTGATCTGAATGATAAGCATTTGTCACTTTTCCACAATAATTCCAAAGCTGAAACTCTACAAACTGAAAATTCAGATATTGCCAATTGAAATGTTGGTTATGATTTTGCTGTTTTCAAAATTTTAACTTTGTGGAGCATTATGGAAGTGTTGTTTATGATGAAGCATGGCATTTATTTTGATCCTGTTATTCCCTGGCAATTTGTTAAATGACTAAAACGTCTGCCATGAGCTGAAATTGCTGTTTTCCAAATGTGTGTTCAATTACAATGTGCAATATTTCAAATGATCGTAAATGAACTGCAGATGATTATTTTTTAAGAAGTGTACCCAATTTTTTGATCGAATGTGTATTTTTGGAAAAGTTTTGATGATGTGTCTTTGAAATGGCCTTCCAAAGCAATGTTTTATTGTTGCTGCACTTTGGTTGTAACTCCGGTTTCACACTTCTTATCAACGAATTTTACAATGCAGAATCATCGGCTTAAGTGAGCTATTTATTCGTAATGCACAATTGTAATGCACAAGAGAAACTTAACTTAAGAATTGGAAGACCTCTGGCTTCACTTGTTTCAAATCAAACGTGCTGAATCGAAGCAAATATCGTGGGTTATTTCAGGGGTTAAGTGTAACTTGGAGAGTTTAAATATTATGATTCATGGGACACAGTTTATACGAAATAAACCCGAGTTATTTTCCAGTTCAGAAGACTGCACTTTATCCAATTGACCCTGAAAGTCACTTTTCCTCCACATCTTCCTAAAAATATTTGCTTTAGTTCTTCTCCAAAATATTTGCAGTTCTTCTCCATGTTCCTCACCCTGACTGTCATGCAGAAAGCAAAAACTATTTTCGAAATTTCAAGGTATTAATGCCTAAATCTTAAGGTATTACCAAATGCCCAAGTAAGGTCTCTATTTGTTAGAGAAATAGCATCATTTTAACAACTCTGTAGGTACATTGCGTGATGAAAACCATCTCCAAGCTTTCAATATCTGGATGTCGACAACGTTGCATTGCTTATTTCCGAGACAAAAATCCATCTCATGCAAAACCAAAAGCATAAATTGAAACCTGCTAATAATTCTGTTAAAGTCTGCAAAAATTATTTGTTGAATTTGAAGCTTGTTTGTTGTATGTTTGTTAATTTTATTAATAGATGATGTTAAGTTGTGATTGCAATGTTGAATTTAGATTTATTAGGTTCCTACCTACCTGGCTGCAAAGATCCATTTGATATAATCAAAGATTGTTTACATGCCTGTTTCTTCTCAGCAGGTTCAGATGCCAAGCCCCACCTGGCTTTTGCTTAAAATCACTGCACAACGAATATCAAACAGGATTTGCAACAACTGGCCAGCATCATCATACAATCCATTTACGATTTACGATCACCATGACTTCGCATTTGATGCAACTGCTTGGTTTCTCTGGCCAGCAATATGCACTAGGTTTCACATTGCACGTTTACAAAGGGGTACATTTAGTGTCCGCAATCTGCATTTAATTTTTTTTCTCACATGCAATCTGAATTTAAGAATTCAACATTCCGGAAGTTCAAAACCTTCAGCAACACAGAGAAAAATGGGTGATTAATTAGTTTGCATGTATTCCGATATGTCAGATAAGAGGACGTTCAACACGAGGAAGAAGCATTTGTTGAATAAACAAGTTGCTTGTTAGCTTGTCGAAAGTAACTTGTTGCCTGTGTGGGGTTGCTTTTTTGTCCCATCACATGAGACAGATCCTGTCTGAAACTTGGCGCCAGGCAGAACAGTACAGATGAGTGTGGGTGCATCTCGGAAAGGAATAAGGTTCTGGGTGAGCTCTGTTGATAAAGAACTGTTGCCATGCTGGATCTAAATTGTTGCCCTCTTTGTCGCTTAAGGCCCTGCACTTGTCGTGTGCACCAACCTTGATGATGTCAATGGCTTCGCTGCATTCCCGGGCTTTGTGTGAATTCGGCTTTGCAATGATTTTGCACATTTCCCACTTTAGTTGTTAGGTAACTGAGCTAATGGGAGTGAGTGACTTTCTCCATGCACTGTTGATGTTCCTTAACCTCATCCATGAAGTTCCTCGTGGTCATGCCAACATATTTTTGTTTGCAGGCACACTTGATTCCATGGAAGGCACTTCCCATCAGTCTATTTCTTGGATCTCTGCTGTTGACTCTCTTGGTCATCAGTTTATTTTTCGGTTTTAAGACCGACTCAGTTTTGTAACTACCTACTTCCTAAGATTCTTCTGAAATGGGCCGAAATGTTTATTTTTCGGTTTTAAGACCGACTCAGTTTTGTAACTACCTACTTCCTAAGATTCTTCTGAAATGGGCCGAAATTTGTGCGGTGTATGGTAGAACAATGTTTGAGTGTTTGAAATTCCCCGGGAAAATTCAGCTTGGGAAATTTCCCATTTCCCCGAGAAATTTCCCATTTTGGAAAATTGGGACATTCCAAATTTTTCTGAGAAAATTGGGAAATGGCAAGTACGGATATGCCAAGTTTCCCATGAAAATTTGGAAATTTCTTGTAGTGGATATGGTGACTTTATTTTTAATTTTATGAATGAGAAAAGTGTCAAATTTAATTTGGCATGTTCCCAAGTTGCAGCAGAAAGTCGGAAACTTTGGCATTGGGAAGCTTTGGCATTTTTTTAAATTCATCTGCCAATGTGCAATTTTTTCTGCTTTTATTAATTTAAGCTTAATTTTATTTGTTTTTAATAATTGTTTTGCAAAAGCAACAAAAAAAACAAGTCCACGTAGAAACACGCAAAGTTTGGAATTCAATTTTCAATTAAATTTCAGTTTATTTGCACATGAAGATATAACTATATTTTTATTAAAATATTCAATTGACACAGAAAGTACCTAATCAAAGCAATGGACCTTTGTCTTGTTAGGTAGGTAGGTACCTAAATCGTATTTATTTGTTTTCAGTGCATCACATCTACTTGTTACCAGAAAATCAAAAACTGATTATTTTTCTATGAATTGGTGTGCCAGAGTATGTGCAATGCACAGATGTTTGAGCATGGTTTTTATTTTTCTATCCTGATTTTTGTTTGAAATGTTTAATTATTACCAACTGCATTTGTTTATGTGCTTGCTGATTGTTTTTTCCTTTTATAATAAAATGTTGACTGCTTTTTTAACACCCACTGATTTTTAATTCCAATAAAATCAAATGCCAGTGTTGGAAAAGTATCAATTGAAGATTTGAGTCCCTATGTGTCATTGTAGGTAATTTTTACAAGTGGGTTCATCTAGATAGGAAAATATGCACGGATATCTCAACTTCTTGATATTATGGGTTCTCAGATGAATTGGCATCCTTGCACTCACAAACGATCGGGCACCACAAAATTGAGGGTTAGGGTGACTCTTAATGGGCCCAATGGCCTGAAAATTGTGTAAATTGCTCAGAAAATCGGTCAAGGAGTTGGAAATTACTGAAGAAACAATCAACTCAGCTTTCTCATACCTTTAAACCTATGGAAAATTATCCCAAAATTTCGCCCAGGCAGTCACGGATCCAGTCGGGGCAGAGGATGAACTGAATTGCTGGGCAAAAGAATGCAAAAACCTACTATCCTGCACCCAAAATGAATTCCAACATTCGGTACCTACATTGCTGGCAGACTTCGTCCTCCAGATTCCTTAACCCTCTGCTCTTTTGAGCTCTGCCACAGAACCCATTCTGAAGGTGTGTTTACATGTCATCCTTCCCCTTTGTGGGAGGCTGGATCTGCCACTGGGCCCAAGATTCCAGGGTAGCATTTCTGCTTCTCGTGGACCCAATGGCCTGAAAATGGAGGAGTGAGTACCTAATGACCATGACTATCTGTCAAGGAGCAACATAACAAGGGAAAACCCAAAAACAACTTTCTATAAGCTTACTCGCACCTCGGAATGACCTATGGCGTGAGCCGAGGGGGCCAGAGGGCCCCCTCGGCTTGGATGTACCGATTGCCTGAAAATTAGGGAATTATCCTGAATAAAATCAATTTCCATGATTAGATAATATCAATTATTTTCGCGATGACCAATTGGCCAAGATGCAGACTCATGCTCCGCAACATTCCCGAAAAATACACCCCATGAATATCTAAAATATTCCTCCCCTTGGTAAATACCGTAAAACCGTGTAATTTTGGCCAGGGGGGTAATTTCGGCCAAACCATATGTACTGATATTTCAAAAAGTGTAAATGAGAACCTGATAATTATTTTCAATTTTTTCTTTTACACATGTCTTAAATATTATCTGTGGCAAGATCTTAGGTTGCTATGAAAAGTGGTGAATGCTTAACAACAAGCTGATGAACTGCCATGAAGCCCATCTTGAAATTTGATTTTTAAGAGGATTTCAAAATCTATGTCCTCTGGAATTAACTGTTGCAGGTAAGTGCACAAAACTATGATATCCTTGTATCAAATTGTTATAAAATATCTAACATGCTTGTAATTTTCAACAGGAACAAAAAGGTCCTTCGTGAGAATCTGTTAAAGGTGGCCGATAGTTGAACAGGTGGTAATTTCGGCCACTGACAGGATAATTTCAGCCACAATTTGGGTAATTTCGGCCTGGTATGGTAATTGATGATAACCATTATTGGCAATGCCTCAACATATTTGAACATTAGGTAGGTTCATTGACTGATTCAATTACCTAACTAAACAATGGGTCAATCTCAATCTGGCAGAAAATTGGCAACACAAACATGGCTGACACAGGTCAAATGCCGGAATATAACCTATCTGTCTCAACATTGTTGAGAAACTATTGACATTATTTTCTTGCATGCAACCTGACATACCTTCCAGGGCACTCTAACCTTGATGAACAAAAAATTGCACTGTCATGAAACAAAAATTTGGAGACAAAAATGGCTAAAACAACTAGTGTTTTCAAAGTTCGATTGGTTTTGTTATCAACATCACAACTACGTGTATGTTCACTCCAACAACTACAAATTTTGCACCTGGTAAGTCAATGTGATCAATAATTTGCAATAAAACCAGTTAGGCCTACTTAGGCCTAACTAACTAAAATAACTTTGATGTACAAGCAGTTTAAAAAAAGCATGTCTAACAAGTAGACTAATTTTGTAGTCGGTACTCCCTCGTGTATTGTTTCCTTGGTTTCCTGGCCAAATAAATGCCAGCATACCTATATTCTGAAAGCTTTAATAATTGAAGACAATTCATTCAGTACCTTCCTACTTGCTTTAGTGAGCATTCTTTTTTGTTGCCTTTTGCTGAGAATATTTTGAATTGAGAGACTGAATAATTCAGTGGGTACCTATAATTTTGTTTGGAGCACTTACTTTGTTTGGAGAATATCGACATTTGTGGGCACCAACAAATGCAAATGCAAAAACGTTTGAACATCTCCATTGTTTCTGAGGGCAAACATCACGGCTTCCTGCCCAATTTTGTAAAATCTGCTCATCCCTTTGCAGTGCCTACCTATTGAGGCTTGTTGTGTAACCCAAAGACAAGGTAATTTGCATTCATGGCATATTGGAAGAAATTCAGAAAGAAAAAGAAAATAAAAGATTACCTAACTTTTTCTTGTTAGCCCTCCTCACATCCAAAACAATGAGGAATTAATCCTTTTTGCATAGCCTACAAGTGCCAAAAAATGTAACTTTGTCAGCACCTGGAAACGGGTTTTCTCCTGGATTTTTGTTTGTTTATTTTTTATAGGCCTATATCAACCTTGATTATTTTCACCTTGAACATTTTTTGTGATTGACCATCTGTGCCAAGCATTTTGTGGTTTCCTGTGTGTCAAAATGTGAAATCACTGTCTTAGAAGGAGTTCAGGATCAGTAAAAACCAATTTCTTGCACTGAATTTTTAATCTTAAGATCTCATTATGCCAAGGTTTCAAAACTTTTAAAATGCCATTATTTGGTACAAAATGTTTCCTTTTCTCAGGTGTAATTTTGGCCACATATCTGTTTTCATGTACTTTGATCTTTAATCTCATTCAGGTATAATTTCGGCCATTTTTGATTGCCTGTAACTTTTTTTAAAACAATGTTTGGCGGCCGAAATTACCCCTGTGGGGCATAATTTTGGCCACTTCATCCATGCTCATGTTTTCAGAGGGGGTGGCCGAAATTACCCAGATTGCCTGGTAATTTCGGCCACCCATTTTTTTTAAAAAAATGTGAAAGCCTGCCATATTCCAATGGGCATTGGGGAGCCAACTAGAGACCCCCAATAAGGTTACATGAAAAAAATAACAAATTCCATTCCAATGAGTGTTTTCAGTGGAAATCAAAACTGGCGAAATTACCCGGTTTTACGGTAGGTTAATATTGCATCCATTGTGCAGATTTGAGTAAAGATGACATCAAGTCATCGACAAATTCCATGAGTTCAGTTTCAAATGATCCTGATCATTTTCTAAAGACTTAGATGGATATAGGATAATTCATTGAAAATTGCCGTTGATTGCCGTGATCGGCTTGCTGATTCATTTTTGTGGACTTTTTCATTTCTCGGCATCAATATGGTGATCTTTTGGTTATGAAGTCAAATGAGTCGCATGTTCGGATATTGCCTATAAACATGTGCTTACATTGGTCACCGTCAGGTCAGCAGCCGTGAAAAGCGAATGGTGATGGTGACAGGATTACTTTATGCACACATGCATTTTTTCCATTTTAGGCATAATGTGGGCAGAAGAAATAAATGCCAGATTGCAACAAAGCAAAAATGGGAAGTTTTAATTTGTGCGAGTTGAGTTTTCAATAAAATCATGTCTATCAAAAATTTTTAGTGTGGATGTGTAGTAATTCATCAGCATCATGCCAATTGGTGCCATTCTGGCAGCCCACAGCACATTGGCAAGCTATTATACGGAGCCATTCTGAATAGGCGGGCCACAGACGATTTTTTTCAGACTTTTGAAGCACGGGGCAATGTGATTCCCCATTTCGCATGCGCCGCAAAACACATTACATGAAGGAATGCATTTAACAGCACTTACTAGATGGGGAATAACATTGCCCCGTGCTACAAAAGTCTGACAAAAATCTCCTATGGCCCGCGTATTTTGAATGTCTGAGTATAAAAGAAGAAATGAAAAAGACCAAACAAGTTTGTAACATTTCGGTTCGAAAGAAGACCAAATAAGTTTGAACCAAAAAAAAAAAAAAACAACAAACAAACAAAAAAACCAACCAACCAAATCACAGCCAAAAGTTTGGAATTGCAGTCAAAATGCAATACAGACATATCATACCTATCTCAGATCTTCATGATCATTAGAGTTACGATACTGTGGAAGTGGCTGGTCTTAGTTTTCTGGCTGTAGGTACCTAATGCGTGGAAACTGGCTGTTATGGCTTCGGCACTGAGATGGCTTTCTCCATGAAGCAATGCAATATATCTGTCCGTTCCTATTGGACAGCGATTCCTATATTGCTGTCCGTTCGTCGTGCATCGAATTGTGCTTCCCTCCTTGCTCTGCTGGTGATTTTCAATCTTATCTTGCAATTCGCAACACTTTTGAGAAAGGGCCACAAAAGGGAACCTTCAGACCATCCAGAAGCTTCAACTAGATCATCTGCTAATTGCCAGGTCGATTTTTTCCTTTGAAAATCAGCAACAGTTTTACTCGCATTTTTATCCATTCTAAAGTGCGTTCATTTTCAGAATGGTCCGTGCCAAAACTCGCAGAAAAACGAAGGTGGAAGCGGGGGCACGACAGTGGTGTCCAAATTGTACAACATTCTTTGCCTGAATATCCGAGTTGTTTCATTTAAGTGCGACTGGAGAACTGAAATTCACGAAAGTGCCGGTGGTTCAGTGGAAGAGCACTGGGCTTTAGATCACAAGATCGTGGGTTCGAGTCTCACCATGGGAAAAAAATTTTAATTTTGATTTGGCACATGTCTGCTTAGACAAAACAAATCACAGATGGAAAAGCAACCTGAACATGATTTTGAAATTTTCCAGACATGAATACGTGTGCCTGTGTTCCAGTTCTTGGCAACAACAGCAGATGTGGCCGCACGCCATTGCAGGTCGGTGCCAATTGCTGCGGGAGGGCCAGCGAAGTTTCGGTTCAGCGCTGCACATAAAAAGTGCACCTTTTTATACGCAGGAGCGGAACGACCAGCAAACCAGACAGATCTTGGTCACAGAAAATTGAAAAAACTCCTAAAAATAAAATTATCAAAAATTGAGAGGTGAAAACCGACAGTTTCGAAAATTGAGGCCCCCAGCTCAAAATCTCCGATTCCCGATTTTTGCAAAAATTTGAACATGCCTGTCTGATGCAAAAAGGGCGCAGACCATTCTGAAAATGAACAGACTTTTGGTCAAAGTCCAGATGCCAGGTTCTGCAGGCTCACATTAGTGCATGAAGGCAGGCTCACATTAGCTGAATGACAGTTGGGGCCAGAGGCCAACATGGGAGACAAGAATCAAACCAATACATCCAACAAATTGAACCATGGGGTATCCAAATGTTTCCCAACGAAAAAAATATTGTGGGTCCGATGCTTGGATTGTTTCGGACTTGTTGGGGGAAGCTTTTCCATGCTGCAAGAGCGTATCAGTATACAGAGTTGAAGCACAGCACGAGCACAGTCAACACTCTGGCTGGAAAGAGGCATTTGTCAAATTCAAAGTTTCAAAAACGCCCTAAAAAATTCAATTTTTTGCGAAAGTGTTCAAAAGTTGGCAAACGTGAAAGAGATTTTTCGTTGACTGGACACACCCAAAAATTTAGAAGAATTCGACCACTGTAAATTAATTTAACACCTGTGGGTCCATGGACAAGTAGTTTTGCCACTGTAATCAGATTAGGTTGAAGCCTCGCTTTGCCCACCAACACAGTTACTCGGCGATCCAAAAGTGTTACCTGGGTAGGTAATTGCGAGAGAGAGAGAGAGAGAGAGAGAGAGAGAGAGAGAGAGAGGAGAGAGAGAGAGAGAGAGAGAGAGAGAGAGAGAGAGAGAGAGAGAAAGAGTGAGTGAGAGAGCGACAAAAGCGATATAAAAATATAAAACGTGTATGCCAGTTTTTTTTCTCTTCAAAAATTGCGCATTCTGAGCACCTTTTCGAGGTTCCATTTTTCGAAAACATCCTCCACCCGCCCTCCCCGAACCCCACGCTTCGCCGGGAACGACATTGCCCTTTTCCTTGCACATTGTCCCAGTGTTGCCCCTATGTCCCGATAAAGTGATGCCCTTTGTCCGATCCCCCCCAATCCTATAGAGAGCTGTCGGCGCCACTGGTCTGAGAAGTCCCCAGAGACAAACCACACAGCCCATTTCGGAGTCCATCGAAAAATTCTGATTGAGCCCCACAAACAAAACAAAACAAGTTCGACATGTCCATAGATGGACTTTGGGCGGTGGGATTAACAATAGGTAGGCCTAATTGCTCACCAGAATTTTATCCGTTTTCACAGTTGGCGATTGGTGAAAAAGGACAAATAAAGTCTGGTCTGGTGAGAAACACCTACCTCAAACGGGGGGTCGCATCTGGATAGAATGTACTTAAGATCGAATGGTTTTTAGACCGAAAATTCGATCCGATCATTATTCGAACTACAATGCATTCGAACTAAAAATACATACTTCTATCTAAAAACCATTCGATCTAAAAACCATTCGATCTAAAAACCGTTCGGACCAATTCGCATTCGGTCTAATCGCCGTTCGGAGTAGTAGTACATTCTGACAAAACGAGATTCTATCCAAATGCAATTCGACCTAAAATCATTCGATCTAATAATCATTCGATCTTAAAAGCCACTCGGAGTTAAACGCATTCGGAATAATCGCCATTCGAACTGATGCACATTCGGTCTAATGCACATTCGATCCAGACACGATTCGTAGTAATTTGGTTTCTGTCCAAGTGGCATTCGAACAAACTTCAGTTCACTCAACTTCACTGTCCATTCTTCTCGGCTGTTGACGTTAAACTTTGGCAGATTCTGAATTTTGCCGCACAAGACTGCGCAGATGGAGATAGTTTGTTTTTGAATCTGAACAGTTCCACATCTTGCAACCGCCTCTCTTTTTTTTTCGGTT
>JASGXE010006269.1:0-35237 GCA_030068105.1 Sinentomon sp. SZTP_YWyxl
GGAAGACTTCGGCTTCTGACCGCCCTATCATAGTGCGATTTGCATTGCATAACCAAACGTTAAAACTGCAGACGTCTGTGCGTCCATCCTTATTTCAGCATTACGTGTAACCTCTGAAGGTTCCAACGAAAATCTTCGAACACAGGGGACTTTCCAGAGGTTGGCCAAAACAACGGGCAGTCTAAATTCAACAGGGCTTTCCTGTGGTTTCACGAGGTACATTGATGATATGTGCCAGGGGCGGTCTGGCGGCTGATTTGCCAGGCGGGAAATTCACGGCAGGGGCAACACAGCAGTGACGATGCGTTGCGCGAAGCGCAACGCCGGGGGAGGGGGTGTCCCCCTCCCCGAAGGGGAAGAAATTTTTGAAAAAATGGAACCTCAAATGGTGCTCAGAATGCAGAATTTTTAAAAAAACTGAGCTTTCTGCGAACCCGTCAACAGACAGGCCCGCACGCGTATTTTATTAATCTATACGAATCGGGCAATGTCCCGACTTGGCGCTTAGACAAAAAAGCAAAATAAAGCTAACCTAACCTAACCTAACCAACCTAACCTGCCCTAACCTCGCCTAACTAACCTATCCTAACCTTACCTAGCCCATTTTCGTGTTCAGAGTGTTTTCCTGCCTTTTTATGGCTCTGGACTTTTACATGCGGTTAGATGGAAAAGTGCCATTTTCGTATAGATTAATCAAATACGCGGCCCGCACCATGCCATGCATCGGTGCTGAGCAAAAATGGGGAAAAATGGAGAAAACGTGAATTGTTTGTTTGCAATGTGGGACTGGGTCACTGCCGTGGCCACTGCCCGGAGGCGTATTTGATTAATCTATACGAATCGGACACTTTTCCATCAAACCCCATGAAAAAGTCTCGACCAATGAAACAGTGGAAAAACTATTCTGATCAACGAAAACGGGTTCGTTTACGATTGGTTAGGTAGGTCAGGTTAGGGTAGGTGGGTCAGGTTAGGGTAGGTTGGATTGGTTAGGTTATTGGGTTAGGTTAGCTTTGTTTTGCTTATGCCATGCTTATGCGTCAAATCGGGATATGGCCGTTTCGTATAGATTAATAAAAAATACGCTGCCCTGAATGCACGGCGAAGAGACAGAAAAAGACGCAACGCTCGTGGCACAGTGCTCGGGAAAACCTCATCGACTGGTCAAGAGATGAGGGGTCAGGGGAAGTTGGAGAAAACAAGAGAAATGCTGGACTGTTGACTTTGCGCTTTGTGTTTCGCTTGGAATGGTTCGATTTCGTCCCTGCTCGTCAGCCGCTCATGGGCATCTAAGGACACAGGAGAGGGCGGGTAATTTCTTGGGGGCAAAGGGGCAACACATGGCAGGGGCAACGGCGGGGTTTCCCGTATCCCCGACCGGGCCAGACCGCCCCTGATATGTGCTTTACGTCACGTATTACCACTGAATCTGCAGTGATACAGATCCTTAAAAAATTTCAGATTAATCTGCAGTCGCAGTGATATACAGACCCTTAAAAGCTTTTGAGATTAATTTGCAATGATTACAGATCCTTTTAGTTTTCGAGATTAAATTGCAATGATACAGATCCTAATGTTTTCGACATTTATCTGCTGTGACACAGATCCTTAAAAGTTTTTGACATTAATCTGCAGTGTAGATCCTTAAAGGTTTTCGAGATTTATCTGCAGGGACACAGAACCTTAAAAGTTTTCGAGATTTTTCTCAATCTGCAATGATACCTATACAGATCCCAAAAAAATCCACATTAATCTGCAGTGATACAGATCCTTAAATGTTTTCGAGATTAATCTGCAGTGACACAGATCCTTAAAAGTTTTCGAGATTAATCTGCAATGATACAGATCCTTAAATGTTTTCGAGATTAATCAGCAGTGAGTGATACAGAACTAGAACATAAAAAGTTTTCGAGATTAACCGCAGTGATAACCAAAAAGGTTTGTAGAAATTCACCTACAGGGATAGAGTCCTGAAAGTTTTCGAGATTAATCTGCAGTGACATATAGACCCTGAAAAGTTTTCGAGATTAGCCTGCAGTGACAGAAAAAATGTGTCACTGAAGAAAGTGACACAACAATGAAAATATTGCATTTCGCGTCGATCGACCGTCGCAGACCAAATAACACACAAAGGCATTCCAAAAGTTTTCGCATTTTTCGAAAAGTTTTTCGCCGTTTTACGGGACTGTTTTCGCATTCCGAAAGTTTTTCGCCGCAAAACGTTGGCGTGGATAACTCACGGTAAACAGCATGTGCTAATTTTCCTCCGCGAGGCTCCGGCCGCGTGTTTGTTTTCATTGTCGAAGCGGATAATTAGATTGTGTATAATTTGATCGCCCGAACCCAATTCAAACCCAATCCACTTCTCACCAGCACTCCCAATTCAAGGGCAACTGGGCAAGCATAATAGCATGACCAAGAGCTTCGGCCTGACAAATCAGGATTTTAGGGAAAAAGCAATTTTGTAAAAAAGCGATATAAAAGTGAAAACAGTAAAATGTATTTAAAATTCTGGGACTTTGGCATGGGTATATTAAGAGGCTCCTGTAGCCTCCAAATGCCGCCAATTGTATTGAGATGGCGAAATCGGCCAGAAATTAATTCGGTTTTAAACGGGAGCTAATTTAGTGCAAAACAGCTGTTTTTGTTCCGCAACAATCGCATCGGTGGTGTTGCGTTGCGTTGCGGCAGAGGCTGAGGCAGCGGATGCGACGCAGGTGCCAGAGCCGGAAGAGCCCGATGAGTCGTCGGCAGTCGAGCCGAATGAGCAGGCAGTCAACAAACCGCAACCGAGTCAGTTCTTGGCTGCCTGGTTTGGTGGTGTCAAACCCAACGACAAAGACAACCAAGAAAAGAAAGAGAGCCAGGGAATCCATCGCCAAGGCAGGAATGATCGTCAGTTGAAGTTGAATCATTTTACAAGATTCGCTAGGATTCAGTCGATTTAATTATCGGATAGAACTGCTCTATTGGATGACTGAAGGAATCCACAGGGTGTCCCGAAAAGTGCAAAGGAGACGTTATTCCGAGCGTCTGGCGGTAAACTCCTTTGTGGGGCATGGATGACCCGGAGGCGAATTTTATTTCAAAACGAATTTTGGGCATGTCCCACTTTGGTGCGTGGATAAAATAACAAAATGAAGCAAAACGATCCCAACCCAGCCAGTCCAACCTGACCTACCAGGTATGTCAGGTTAGGGTAGGTATAGGTCAGGAGGTAGGTAGGAATTTTTCAGAGAATTCTCGCTTGAACCTTCCCAACCCAACGCGTGAGGATTCTTTGACAAAGATTGCGCTTGGCACCCATATCTTTACAGCATTGCCAAGGGCGCCATCACAAAATTCCTCTCAGCTTTTGAGAACGTTCACAAGCACAGTTCATTTGAACCTTCCAGGAAGATTCCAAAGCATGGTTTCTCAAAAAACTTTCATTTTCAGCTGTGGAAAAATTCGAAGACATCAGGAAAAAAGAAGCACACAGAAATGGGCCAAACTGAATAACTTTTCTTTGTCACTTTATTACCGGACACGCTGTACAAAAGCGAGAGATGGCGCAAGGAAACAAACACACTGACAGACGACAATAGAATTAGAAATTAGACCGAAAGAAAGGCAAGAGACAAGCTCTGAAGAAGAGAAGAGGATATTGGACTGCTTGGCGGCACCGCAAGCTTGGCTCGTTTGGTTTCTGTGGGGCCAATTTTGCAGTAATTATTCCAACCAAATGTACAAAGCGTTGCATTTTAATTATCCTACCGTTTGCCTGCTGCATGCATGAAAATGGCTGGGGCGTTTTGTTTGCTTTTCAGCTCAAATTGTGCTCTCTTCTTTTCTCTCTGTGTGTGCAAAAAATGGTTCGTGGATTGTGTCCGGTTTTCTTGCAGCGACTGTTTCTGTTTTCGATGTGTGGATGGTGCATTGTCTGGAAAACCAACATTTTTCGTTTGTGAAACGATTTCATTGCTGACGGCAAAAGTGCTGTCCGTCCATATCAACTTTTGCAGCTGGAAATTGTTCTTGATGATGATAAGTCAGAAGATTTCCCTCCAAGGAAACGTCTGCACAAGTTTTGGGAGGGTTGTGTGGTCACCAGTGGTGGGTGACCATCTGCAGCAACTGCTCTAGAAAGTATGCCCATCCCTGCCACCCTCCTTGTGAGCATGACTCGCCTGATGTCATTCTGCTTGTTTTTGCCAGTATTCTTGGCACCCATCACGAGACTTTGCCAATTTGAGATGGTCGCTTACAATAAATTCAGTGCGTGATTTTGGTTGGAATCCCTGGCAGCTCTGCTGAGACCTCCACCTTTCCTTTTATTTACTTTATTCAATAAATTGCAGACCAATCGCAATTGCTCCACCTGCAATTGGGAACTCTGGAACATCATTGTCGATAAGAACAGAGAAGAATTAAAATTTGCAAAATAATCAACACAACAAACCAAGAAAATGACCTATTTTCTTTCCCAAGACCAGGTGCTCAATTCGGATGACCAATCTCGCTCGATGATAATGTGCCACTGCAATCGTGGCACCTGAGTTCAAAACAACCAGTGAACCACAACCGTTTTTTGCATGCGATCACTGCCACACGTTGGCTGAGGCTGAGCGTGTCCAAGCATCACAAGGCCATGCACATCCCACCGAAACTATTCGAGCAAAGGTGTTCATTCCGTTTTCAGGTGACATTCTGATTCAATGACACAGCGCGGCAACACATCGTGACATTCGTGTGAGGCGTGAAGCTTCATCAAGCCATTGGAATTTTATGATCGAAGACTTTCGGCGGACCCTATTGAAACAACCACGTTGGATCGTCAAGACCAACAAAAACAAGGGTGGGTTGAGTGGTATGAATTGGATGGTGGTCCTACCCGACTCGGAACAGGCATTTCAACTTCCAATTAGAAATTTAACTGAAAATGTGCAAATTAAACTGCAAATGACTGTCCAAGAAGCACAAGATGCTCCAGGTATGCTGTGATGTTATGTTGTGGGGTAATTATTCACGTTTGACTTGGCGGAACTGGCGGCTCTAGGAAACTGGATCTTCTGTCTGTTCCGCCAAATCACATACCCCCTTTCCACTTTCTTCGTTTTTGACGTTGGCACTAGAAGGAGCCAAAGGGGAGAGAGCTTTGGCTTTCCAATTTCAAGCTCTTCACAATTAGGTGCATCACCCCAGACCAGTCGCCTTCTCCAGGTTTCGGTTGTCAGGGATGGTTTCAATTAGTTGAAAATTTAAAATTAAAAACATGGCATTCAGAAACGTTTTTCGACTCCGGAGACATGTCTGACTGGAACCCCCATCGAAGTGGCCATCACTGGAGTTCAGTTTGTCGCCCAAATTGTCACATCACATCCAAGAATTCGCCAGTGCGGGGGCACGGGTAGGTTCGAACACAAAACGAAAAATGGCTGAAAGAGGGGGATGTAGTCAGTGGCCAGCACCCCCGAGAAATGAACCGCACAAACAACCTCGTTCCATTTGGACAGACAAGTGATTTGGGGCGGCAACGCCCTCCGCCACGAAATGCCCCCTCAGAGGTTCTCTTGACCCCCGCCCCCCGGTCAAGAGAACCCCTGACCGGGTGAGTGAAAAGACTCACCCTACCAGGGTGAGTCTTTTCACTCACCCTGGTAGGAACATTCCTTTCGGAAAACCAAATTTTGCCATCCAAAATTTACCCTGAAATGGTCACTTCTGTTTTTGCAGCTTCCCAGATTGCTCCCCAAAGGATCGGATTGCTCCCCAAAGGAACGTCAATTGACGTGCCTGAATTTCATTTCATCCTCTAATTCACTCATCTCAAACAACCCCTGCATCAGTGCACAACCAGTCGCGTGTTTCCTGGCTGAATAAATGTCCAAGTCAGGCGATTGGTGTTACCCGGTCCCTCGTGCAAAACATGACACGAGAGCAGTTCAAAAAGCTCCAAAATTTCCTAATTTTGGAATCAACGGGTTTACCTTTTCGAAAATGTTAGCTATCGATATTTTTACGAAAGCTCAACGCTGCAGAAATTTAAGGACCCAGAGGCAAGCCGATGAGGCTGTACATCTGACACTTTTATCCAGCTTTGCTTCAATCTGGCGCTTTAATTTCTACTGCATTCTCAAGAGTAAAAACAATGAATTTTCTGAGGCAACCGGTAAATGGACGAGTTCTGCCACCACCGCACGAGAACAATAATACGGAGCCATTCTGAATACCCGGGCCACAGGAGATTTTTTCAGACTTTTGAAGCACGGGGCAATGTAATTCCCCATTTCGCATGCACCGCATTTCACGTTACTTGAAGGAATGCATTCAGCGGCGCACATTGGATCGGGAATAACATTGCCTCGTGCTTCAAAAGTCTGACAAAAATTTCCTATGGCCCGAGTGTTTAGAATGGCTCTGTATAAGTTTGAAGTGTTCCACGATGCGAATGAGTTTGATTTACCGGGCGCCAGCCGGAAAAACACACATCCGTTGATGGCATTTTACTATGGCCGATACTTTCTAAATACAATCCGTTGTTAATAACCCAACACTTCTGTCAAACGGACACATGCGATAAACTGCACCATCTTCACCACATTTCACTGCAGAATTATCTCCTCCTGGGAAGTCACTAGGTGGAACTTCCGAAGTCGTCACAATCCTTATCGATTTCGAACCACTGTTGGGCAAAAATCAAAGGTCCTCCAGACAAACTGAACCTCTTGCAGACAACACCAAGGGCGCAGATCCATGCTGAATATTGGGGGGGACGATGAGGAAAAATTCTTTGTTGTACGAAGCGTTGCGCGAAGCGCAACGCCGGGGGAGGGGTTCGGGGAGGGGGTGTCCCCCTCCCCGAAGGGGAAGAAATTTTGAAAAAATGGAACCTCAAATGGTGCTCGGAATGCTCAATTTTTTAAAAATCTGAGCATTTTCCCTTGCATTCCCCGTTTACTCAGAACAGATAGACAACGTCAAATCAGTCAGTGAATGTTGTCTTTTCAAATCTAATTTGCTGCTAAAAACACGACACAACCAAACAACCACGAAAGTGCTATCGCGTCTCAAACACTGGACTCAACGACACTTCTTTCATAATTTCAAAAAGGATTCTGAATTTTCTGTCTTGCTTTCGTCATCCATAGCCAAATTTCCATTCGCCCTTGTCCGTGATATTCATGAACTGCCGTCGGCATCACGTCCCATTCAACAAGCCCGGATTTTGGCATGGGCCGACGGGGCCCGCGGCTGTTGGGGCCTCCGAAAGAGTTGCGACTGCGGCTCCCAGAAGCGTAAGAAATTTTGCAATTTCATCACTCATTTTGATTTTTCGCTGAGGTTTCTCAGAGAAAACAGAATCTGGCACTCGGCTTCATATTCGATATGGGAAAGAAGATCCGTGACACAGTTCAGCTTTGTCGAAAACAATCACAGCCCTTGAATTATTGGGTGGGACAATTCATGACTTTAAAAATATTGGAGGGGACGTGTCCCCCCCGTCCCCCCATGATCTGCGCCAATGGACAACACCTTCATTTCATTTCATCCGATTTTATCCTTCTGATAGCACGTGCTCCGTGTTCCACTTTGCTTTTAACCTGTGACCTTTTGATAAAGAGCCCACCAGCGATTCGAAGTCGATAAGGGTTGTGACGACTTCAGAAGTTCCACCTCGTGACTGCCTCAACATGGATAAATCAATAGTAGGGCCGGAGAGATCTCCGATGCTTTTTTTAAAACCACCGGTGAAAGTTGCAGATATCCACGTTTTCGGGGGGAAGGGATCGATAATATATCCCAAACTATCTCCGGTGGTTTTGAAACAAGCAACAGAGATCTCTCCAGCCTAAGTGTACTTTTGGATGGGGATGCGTTTTCCAGCCCCAGGCCGACCCAATGCCTTGTTTGTCTCCAGTACAGCGACCACTGGTTTTTATCAGACGCGTGTTTTTCTGGGGAATCCATTGAATTCCTGGGGGCGGGGATGACAATTTGAGACATTGGGAAACTTTCATTTTTATGGGAAACTGTCAAATTGCAGGGGTGCCACGAAGAAAACTGAAGGGGCGCGCACACCATCACCAGTATGGGCCTGACAACACCTACCAGTGTCAAAACATTGTCCTGCAAAAGAATCGTTATACTGATTCAAGTACAGGTAGTAATAATTGCAAAATTGGGCCCTATGTAGGCAATATGGGAATCCCTGTATGCAAGCAGAATGCAAAGTTAACCAGAAGAATGCAAAGTTATGAAAAGAATGCAAAGGTTACTTTGCAAACCAGAATGCAAAGTGAAAAGAATGCAAAGCCAACCAGAAGAATGAAAACTTGAAAGATTCGAGCAGGGGATGTGAATTGCCAACCTGGAAAAACAAGGCCTATAACATGGCTTTGCTAGATATGACCCGTGTGGCCTAACCTTGCATAACAATACAAAGAAAAAGAAGATGAAGAAATCCAGTCAAGCCCTGTTCTAAAGTAACAGAGACTTTACTTGCTAGAGAAAGGGAAATTTCCAAAAATTCACCGACTTTGCAGAGAACTTTCACAAATTCCTTGACTTTTCCAAAATGGCAAAATTCCCTGATAATTCCAGGTTTTCCCAGTCTGCAGATACCCTGCATGAAGGAGGTGCGCAGCCTGCGTTGCGCAACAAAAAAGCGAGTGGCTTCTGTTTACAGGTGAAATCCCTCCAAGTACTTCGGTCTCCCCCTTCAGTCCTTTGCTCGTCACACTTTCATCCACAGGTCCCATTTGCTTGTTTTTCTGTGGCAAAACATTCAATTGCCCATTCCTTCCATCTTGTGCAACTGCATGACGCGTGATGTAAGCACCAGCAGCTCTTCCCAACCAACACAGAGCTTTGTCGCCTTTTGTGTTCTACTAGTGGGGCTTCGCCCCACTGCGGCCTTCGGCCGCAACCGTGTTTCGGCGCCGGCGTGTCCAGTTGGGGCCACCAGCCGCTGGAAGCTGCGCTTTGTCTCTTGTCTTCGTCGAGTTCGGTGTTCAGTTATTTAGCGGGAAAAAATTGCGTCGCATTGGCGTTACCCCCGGAGGCGAATTTAAGAAATTTGTACGCGTTTGGGCATATCCCGATTTTGCGCGTATCGAAAAAGTGATAAATAAGGTAATCTCACCAAACCTAACCTGTCTAACTTACCCTACCCCATCCAAACCTAACCTTTTTCCATTGTTTCTAGCGTTTTTACCCGTCTTTGGAGGGTCGGAACTTTGTCACGGAGTTGGATGGAAAAGTGGAAAAGCTCATTTCTGGAAGGATAGAAAAGCTCATTTCTTAAATAAGCCCCCCGGAGTTAGCACAACCCCCGTCATGATATCTCCGCCGTGAGAATGCGCTGACCATCAAAACACGATTCCATCGTATTGAGATGTGCATCGTCAAAAGAAGTGGCATATTCGTTCGGGGTTGTTTCGTCGTGGGCAACTGTCCAGCGCTGCATCTTTCTGCGACATCCACCTCATCTCGGAATCGACACAATCGCATCCACCTGATCTCAAATTGAAATATTTAACATTTTTTCTCGAATTTGCGAGAACGCTCTGAATCCAGCAAAGGATGCCGAAACGCAACCGTGCAAATTTGAAAAATTCAACTGCTTTTGTTGCAAGACATTTTCAAATGCGAGGCAGCCTTCCAGCTTCATCAAAGCCGGGGAGCGGTTTAACAAACCCTGCCGCGACTTCAGATAGCAGAGAGCGTTTGGCGCAAGAATGCTCGATTGGGGCCCTGTTTTACCAAGAAAGAAAAACAATTTTTTTTCGAACCTAAAGCTATCTGAACCTGACCTAACCCTGTCCCCTCTGGGAAAAAACAATGCTCGGTGAGGGCCCGGCCTGCCATGCCATCTAAGTCTGGTAGAGGAGGTAGTGTCTGGTAGAGGAGGCGGAATCTTTATCTGCATTGATTCCGATTATGGCTCCTCTCTTTTGTATTCTGACCCGAAATATGAATTCTTGCTTTGTATAGTGTCTAATGCTGATCCTTGTTTTAAATTTTATGTTCTTGCTGCTTATAGGCCGCCTGCAGCCGATGTGGGATTTTTTGACTCAATTGATGCTTGTCTCGTCAGGTTTAAACTTCTTGAAAATTTTGATATTCCCTTGCTCGTTATGGGGGACTTAAATTTGCCCGACTTGGACTGGGACTCCAACTTAGTGGTACCAAATCCTGCATATGGAGTGACAGTTAATTTAAAGGGTTTATCACTTGCGCAAAGGCTGGGACTAAAGCAATATGTCCCAAGTCCTACTAGGGGCAAAAACCTCTTAGATGTGGTTCTTGCAAGGCCTAAGGAAATTGTCTCTGAATGTCAGGTGGAGGACGGGATATCAGATCACGCAATTGTGCTGTGCCATTTGAATTTTGAAAAACCTCGGCCAGAAAGATCTGAGACACGGGTATATCTCTATGAGAGAGCAAATTTAGAGGATATGTCTCAATTTTTGTCATCACAATTTTCTGATTTTCGTGATTGTTGCTGCTCGGGGACGCGAGCTGATGTTGACTGGATCTGGGCAAAATTTGTGGGCATAGTCGATGACGCCAAAGAAAAGTTTGTGCCTTCAAAACCTTCAGTGGGCCTAAGACTGTGAATTGTCCTTGGAAAACGAGGGAAATGACACTGCAAAAAAAGCATGTGAGAGGACTGTTCAAGCGAAGGAAATTGTCACCTGCCAATCTTCTGGCATATAAACATTCACTTCTGCAATATTCCAAATTAAAATATCAGGCTCTTCAATCGTTTTTTGACAAGCTGCAGAGTGGTCAAGTTAGTAACAGTAAATTTTGGCATTACAACAAACTTCGGAAGGGGTCACGTGCACAGATACCGGCCCTTGAACTTGATTCGGGCAGTGGGAGTTTGGCCTACAGCAGTGAGGAGAAAGCAGAACTTCTTAACAGCACGTTTGCAAAAGTTTTCGCATCCGGTGATGCCCCATGTCTACCTTCTGGTCCTTTTTTTGCCCCTGGTGGAGGGCCTCTTATAACTGAAGCTATGATAATCAAGCGCATCGGAAAAATGAAGGCTAAAGTTGCTGAAAATCCTAGCTCTGTCAGCATTAACCTCTTGAAATTGTTACCTAATATTTTTGCAAAGTATTTGTATTTCTTGTTTGATGCATGTTTAGCTGAGGGGAATATACCGAGTGATTGGAAGAAAGCTGTTGTAATTCCCGTATTTAAGAAAGGAAAAAGGGCAGATCCATCAAACTATAGACCAATAAGCCTTCTGGAGTCGTGTTCAAAATTTTGGAGTTCTTCATAGCTAAACATGTTCGCAGCTTTTTGGAATCTGGTTCTGTCTTGTCCGCAGCGCAGCATGGCTTCCGGACCGGCTTTTGTTGTAGTACTCAGCTTACGGCATTCAGTCAAACTTTGGCCACGGCACTGGATGCCGGTAAGAAAGTAGATGCGGTCTTTATTGATTTTGCCAAAGCTTTCGATGTTGTTAACCACTCGATATTGTTACGGAAACTGGCGTACATGGGTCTTGATGGTGTCAAGCTTCGCTGGATGGTGGGGTATCTCTCTGGCAGAACTCAGGTTGTTAAGGTTGGGGATCGCATGTCCAAGCCTCTTTCTGTCTCTTCTGGCGTCCCCCAAGGTAGCATTTTGGGTCCCTTGTTGTTTATTGTGTATATAAATGATTTAACACAAGGGATTAGGTCTCAGGTCCGTCTATTTGCCGATGATTGTGTGCTGTACAGGCAGATAGACTCGCTTGCGAACAAAATTTCTTCCAAACAGGCCTGTTGTCAATTTCTGAGTGGTGCAAAGGTTATAAAATGGCTTAAATGTACAGAAGTGTCTTGGTCAGAGTTTTTAGAGCAGCACGTGAGGTGGATGTTCAATACTTTCTTAATGGGGTTACACTTGTTGCAAGCAAAGACGTTGTGTATTTGGGAGTCAAATTTTCCAACAAACTTGACTGGTCCAGTCATATTGCGGCGGTCACCAAAAAGGCATGGAGAGCGCTGTACTTCATTAAAAGGAATTATAGGAAATTCGCGAGCGTGCATATCGATCACTCGTAAGGCCAATCTTGGAATATGCATGCACGGCTTGGGATCCACATCTTTCATTATATCTGGCTGCGTTGGAGCGAGTTCAGCGGCATGATGCTGCTCGCATTGTTTTCGGGGACTATAGGAAAAAGGGCAGTGTTTCTGCCATTCTTTCTAAGCTTGGGTGGGGACTACTGGCTGATCGGAGAAAGATCCAGAGCATGTTATGCTTCCTTAGTGTGCTTTGCGAATCTGGAGGCTGGAGAGAGCTCTCAAAGTATATTCTGCTGCCGGAGTTCTTCGGGAAAATGACCATGCCTTCAAAGTGAGGCCGTTATATTTCAAGAGAGAATTTGGCAAGTCATCTTTCCTTGGAAAGCAATAAGTACTTGGAACTCTCTCCCTCCCAAGGTGCTTCAACCACCGATATCTGTGCCTATTCTTCGGCGCAGGCTCTCGCACTTTTTTTCGCACCTTCACTTTCCTCCTCAATGGGAGCTCCGTAGGCAGCTTTCTGTCATCATAGTAATTTTGTGTAACCAGTTTTCACGATTTGCACAACCACTTTATTCCCACTTCTTTACCTGCTCTTGATCTGTTTAATCATTGAACTGTACATTTTTGTGTATGTTGTGTATGATAAGGGGAAATCCCCTCAAATACAAGTTTTCATTCATTCATTCATTCATTCATTCATTCATTCATTCCATTCATTCAAGTCGCGGCAGGTTTTTAAAACTGGCAGCCGGGGATGTTGGGCAAATTAAGAGACAGGAGTGCTGGTGAAGGCCGCCGAAACGCATGCCAGAACCATCGCATTCTGTCAACATGAATTGACTTCTGTTCAAGAGCGCAAATACAATTCGCTCTGCTTTCAACGAATGGCAGTTTTATGCGACAAACACCGAGGCGTTCGCTTTGGTTCAAATCAGAATGAAAGCAGGAACGTTTCATCACCTCCACGGCGCAATTCGCAACCTGGCTGCATGATTTTTTTAGGGTTTGTCAAAAAACATTGACACACACGGGCACCCGCCAACGCACAGCGAAAAAAGACCTGCGCATACCCACACATCGCCTAAAAGACTCACGCGCAGCCAGAGAGATTAACGCGCTCCAAGCACAGCTCAAAAAGACCCACGGACAGCGTGATTTCACTGGTCTAACCTCTTTCTTGCCAAACAGGTGAGGTGAGATCCTGTGTGTGGTTAGGTTGGTCAGTAATCGGTCAATTTTTGCGGTGTGGGTTTTTTTTGACTCCGTGGTGTGCATTGGGCTTTTCTGGCTGAGCGGCGGTCTTTTTCAGAAGTACGCAAATCTTTTTGGCTGATTGGCTGTGCGCAGGTCTTTTTTTGTACCTACGCGAAAGCATCGCCCCACAAATCTCATCCTGCGAATGAAGAGGAAGGCGCCGTGGAGGAAGAGGGTTTTCTGCAAGTTGCACGGCAATGGCATTCTCTTTCGTCTTTCAGGCTGAAAAAGACTCTTGTTTTGGTGCACGAATGGACTCGTGCGCGAATTTAGTGTCGTGTGGACCCAGCTTTCTTTTCCATGTGCGGTGCCCTTAAATCCTTTGTTATTTGATTCTTTCGAAAGGCAGTTCTGAGAAAAAAGGAATTGTTTCGACCAAGAAAAATTCGGCGTCTTTGCCCTTTTGTTATGTCGTCAAGGTCAAACCCGTCCCGTTTTTCAGAAAATGAACTGCAACAATGATCGGTTTTGAATGACAGAATCGATGCAGGTACACAGCATTGTTGCGTGCGGGTTGGGGGCGGCACGATTTTCACAAAGGCTCCACCGACAGATTGAAGTCAAAATTGACGGTGAAGGGACACACACGATGATTCAATTTTGCCAAGGGAAAGAATGTCTTAATTTGATCTTTATTATATCGAGAGATTTATGAAGCTTCATGCAGCATGACAGATGACATATCCCTTTGTTGCACATGACAGAACCTTGTTAATCACCAATACAAGGCATAGGGGCACCTGTTGTGAATAAAATTCACTGGTGGAAGATGTAGTTGCCCCCTGTGTGCATCTTGATAAAATATGAACATCTTTCGTCTACCAAAGTTCCAAAAATCATCCACGACAGGAATCACCAAAATTCTGGCTCCCCGATTTCAAGATATGAACCCCAAACCTCCCAAAATGTTCGTCCACTTTGAGCTGGTCAAATGCCGACCATCGTGCATTTTTGGGATCAGGTTTTCCCAAGCAAAAGAAATATCGCTCCACTAACAACATGGTGTTAGTGGTCAGCCAGGCCAAATCCAGCACTTTGGATTAGCCATCAGCTAGTTGATGTGGTCAAAAGGTGCTGGCATTTGGTCTGTTGACAACTTAACACCATGTTGTTAAAGTCCAGTGCAGGGTAATCTGCAGAGCTTCTGTCCGAATTGGCTTGTAGGGTGTGGCTGTCCTTCCACTATCCCACACTCCTGAAGATCAGTTGGTGGGAGGCCTGGCACTTGACGGCCCATCATGATGCTTTACACCAATGCTGATGCTCTGGTTTCACCAATGAGAATGCAAGCTCAAAAACTTCACGACGTGCGACAGGTGAAGCAGCCCCAGAACCTATACATGGCAAATTTGGGGTGCTGCATGTGTCGGAAATTGGGAATGAATTGAAACATGAATTCTTTCTTAAGTTTACAGAAGGGAACTTGTAAGCAGTGATGCAAATGAAGGCCATATGGCCCCACACGGAGTATGGTCTGCGAAATATGTTCGCAGACAGAGTATTGCCCAAACAGAAAATTGCCTTATGCTTTTACAATCACGTATGGCCAGGCCAATTAAAAACCCATTGGCGTATGGGTAGAGTATGGTCTGGGTAAAGTTTGCCATTACACCACTGAGAGTGGTTTGCGGGACAACAGAATCAGCACCTAGTGGTTCCCATGATGTTTTTGCGGGCATCAAGAAGGGTTATGTGGATTTGGAGGTATTTTCTGGGGCACAATCTCGATTTTCAAGATCGTGAGACATGCAATGTAACAAAAATTGAGAAAAACACTGCATTTCCACTCTTTGCTAGATAACCCAACCCTCTCTCCTCTGTTAGGGAACTTCGTAGAGCAATAATCCTGTGCACGTTATCCGCACCGCACAGGATAACCCTGTGTTTACACTTCCTTGTGCTAGAAATCCAGTTTGTGCTGAAAAGTCTCGGGGCCCGTAGCGCTTCAGAAGGAAAAATGGGAATTAAAGGACAAATCTTGAAAAATATAAGACAAAATCTGTTAATTTTATAGGAGATAAAATAGGAGAGTAGATTAGATAAAACTCTTACCGTGGGGAGTTCAAGTCGAGGTTTAATTTGCGCCCAGGCGTAAATGTGGTCCCCTGCCCCACCTCTTCGGAAAAATGTGAGGCAGGGGTCAAATTTATTCCTCGGCGCAATTTAATCCCGACTTGAACTCCCCACGGTTAGACTTCCAACTTATGCAGGTTCCTTACCTCCCCTCTACCTACTCCTTTCCACACCATTTTGGAATAAGCTTTTAACTCCCCACTGAAAGGTCAATTAGTGCCCGCTTGTATAAAATGCCTCCACTCACCAAAGGTTCAATCGATGGGAGCCATGTCCATATCCCCAAATTCCTTGGAGCTCCCCGAACCATTTGCATTGCAGTGATCAAGTAAAAAACGTTTTGCTTGCCGTCAATTTTAATGCAATTGATTTTAATTGATTCTTTAATTCAAAAAGAAAAATCCAACATCTAAAAACAAGACAAATAATGACAGTGGCACATCATGGACACTATCGAGACCAAGCTAGATCCCACCCTGACGGGAAAGAAGGCATCCCATCCTGACGGGAAGGAAACAATCCGACGGGAAGAAACCGAGATGATAATTCACTACCTAATTCTCTTAGGGCCCAGACGAATTGGCCACACCCCCGGAGGAAGATGTCATGCCTGCATGGATTGGTGTCGCCAAAACATAGCAGACAGGGTGGGATAGAAATCTTGGACGCCTCAACTGAATGAAATGGAGCAAAAGGTGAATCTCTGTCAAACATTATCCCCCATAAAGATTGCCCCCAAGACGGTACCTATTTATTTAAGTGAAATAGCATATTGGTATTTACAACTAGGCTTGTGGTAGTCCCAGATTATGACGGAACCAGTTGTTTATGACGGACGATATACGACTCGACTATTCACGTTTTTATCAATCCCATTTTCTTGGCGACAATTTCGTAAATCAGAAGACGCCACATTTTGACCACAAACACTTCGGCTTCTTCATCGAGGACCTGCCAATGAGGAAGATTAGAGATTGACAACAAATTATATTTAGAGGCATATTCAAACTGTGACGGGCGTATTTGGATCGTCAATTGGCTATTAATTGATTTGACAATCAGTAACATTTCCAATTAACATGAAAATGATTCTTGCGACATACCCACTGAGACGTACCCCCACGACCAAGCACCGACGACCCCTACGAGACAACACCGCAAGTACTACTCAAAAAACTTGATGTGATAAGGTGCAAAATCGAGGTTTGTAGAGTTTTTGCAAATTAAAATTTCCTGAATTTTCCAGAGCGATTGCCACCAAAATAATCTCACGAATTCCCTGACTAATTAGCACAAGAAATGCACTGCGTATTTAACAAATTGCCGTCCCATTTTTCCAGCATTCAAGATCCCTTGCCAAAAGTCCCACGTTTTTCCGCTTTTTCTCAGCCAGATATTCTCCGAGTTTGCGAATTTACCAACATTTCCCGCATTTTTCAGGTTGCTGAAAACATAAAACTGCCGAAAGTCAGGAAAAAAAGCAAGAAAGCATTTCTGTTATGGTTGGTCATCTAAATAACAGTAAATAACCATTTCTCGTGCCTTTTTAGTTTTTGTCACTTCCTGATCGCTAATGGTGCTCATCTTTGACCTCAGGCTTAGTTTGGGTGCTCAAGAATTTGTTTAAAAATACGAAAACAGACAGACAAAAATACTCGAATTCCTTATTTCACCCATAAGATCACTACAATTGAAGCACGTGCACCACGAAGTGATCTTATGAACATTTACCATTTCTGGGGTGAGATGAGTGAGTCTTATCCATTCGTAGATGAAAGAGACACACGACCGGTTTCGCCTTCACACGGAGGGAGGGCTTCTTCAGGTGGCAGATAAAAAACAACAGCGATGAAAGACGATCAACATGATGAAGAGAAACAAGCTAAAATGGGTGCTGGAGAAGAAGGCCCATTGGCATGTGAAGCCAAGCTTCTCCTCCAGCACCCATTTTAGCTTGTTTTCATCTTCATCATGTGATCGTCTTTCATCGCTGTTGTTTTTATCTTCACCTGAAGAAGCCCTCCGAGTGAAGGCCAGACCGGTCGTGTGTCTGTTTCATCTACGAATGGATAAGGCTCACCAGAAATGGTAAATGTTCATAAGATCACTTCGTCTGCAATTATCAGGGATAATATTTTGAGTAAGCATCTTGCGTCACCACAGGATCTTCACAATCATAGCTGCCATAGCTCCCCATTACCTTGGAAACAAGTCAAAAACCACGCCACCCAATCACCCACCCCTGAGCAGAAAATCAGAACCATAGGTGATGATAATAAAACAAAGACTCTCCCCGAACATCACAGCCAACAAAAACGAACCATCACAACATCATCCAGAATGACTTGAGGAGAGCTCTTTGCCAGTATTTTTGAACAGATAAAGTCGACCAACGTTGGCTCCGGTTCTCCGATGTATTCGATGATTTTCTTGTTGATCCACGGCCGAATCCTTTTGTCCATCATGGTCTGGAGAGAAGGGAAAAGAAATTTTTAAAGATCGCAAGACATCGAGAACGCAAGGGGCAGACCCAAAAGCACATTCCTCAGCTCAATGAGATGAAGGCCCAAAAATGGAATGATTCCATCAAATACTGGCAATTTTAGAAAAGAATTCCAACATCGTTATCAGCCAAAATGTTGCCGTAAATAAGCTCAAAATTCATTTTGGCACACACTGTACAAAAAAAGGAAAAGGCTCGTGGCAAAGGAGGAAAATGATGCTGGTGGATCCAGCGGGGGCTGACCCGCCCGCTCCCAGGGCAAACTATTTTTGTGGAATTTTTGGGACAGCCACAATTTTGCAGCCAAATGAACCTCAAAATATCGTAATCTACCCATATACTGCTGGATTCTGTCCCCCATATCCGCTCGTTGGAATCCTGCGGTGGATCGTCCCCAAGACCCCATACTGGAAGCGTGCCCACGTGCCACCCCCCGCCACGGGAGGTTGGATCCGCCACTGCAGAGAACTATACAAAAAGTGCTCTGAAAGAGGAGTTAAGAGAAAACTGTCATCAGGGGATACATGCTCGTATTTCCACGCACCTTGTCGACCAGATTCCATTCAATGTTGTAGTCGAAGAGAACTGATTTCTCTGTTGGAATGTTATCGATCAGGTTCTTGATGTGCTTCCGTTTATCCTCCTGACCCTTTGGACTGTTGCTTGCCGAAGTATCTTTCTTCTCGTCACTGAAATCTGGAGGGGCGTCAAAACAAGAAAAGATTCCAAAGTAACATGTAACTAATCACGATCAAATAATGATGCTTTAACAGCAGAGAGATTATGACGGGGGTAACGCTAACACCAGGGGTAAAAGCTAATGCGAGGCAAATATCCAACATTGGATTAGATGGAAAATATTTACTTTGCAACATTGGCAATATTTACAACATTGGCGTTACCTCCGGAGTTAGCGTTATCCCGTCATGACCTCTCCACCGCAAGAGGATCAAAAATTTGAGGAAAGCTATAAGGAACTGAAAATTTCAACAGAACAGAAGGGCAGGTGACATTTTTTTTATGTTGAATTCGCACCATCAATCAAGTTACCATACCTTCTTCGGTCTGATTTTGTATCGAAAACAAACGCAACCCAAATTACGACTGCAATGATCCCAGAGCTAAACTCGCCCAACACAGTCAAGTTGACAATTTGTTAATGCAGAAATCTCCATCTGCTCTAAAGCTTTAACAGCAGAGAGAGCTTCAAAGCTCCATTGCTCTAAAATTTGAATGCTATAAGTCAAATGAGGACTTTAAGGGGAAACCAAACCTCCGTAATGGCTAAAAAAATAATTTTTGGCGAATTTCGTCTTTTTTGCCACATTTATGGTCTGGAATCTCCTGATTCCAACGGTGCAAACCGTTTTTTGATATCTTGTTTAGTTTCAAAGTTATCGAGGCTGAAGCGCATACACCTTCGAATGCTTTTTACGGATTTTTAGCGACGCGCGTATTTCCGGTTGCAAAAATGCAAATATTTGAACAAAAGTAAATCATTAATTTCACCGCTTTCATTTTTCGCATGTTTCGCAAGCTGGTTTTTTGTATATCTCGGAGCTCAGATGCCCCAGAAAGATAAAAATTGGCATACTGATGTAAAAAAGTATGTAGAATCACGTGACAGAGCCGGAATTTTCATTTTCTCACTCCTTACATGTCTTTTCCACTATATGAGTCATTTGTGCATGCCGCTAGTGACGCGCATGATGTTCACAGTGAAATTAACAGCACAAGGAGTTAGAAATTGAAAAAACCCATCTGTACGTTCGTTCCTGTGTCCCTTCTGAGCACTTTGGAAGAATCCCAGCTCGAAAATGTTTTACGGCTTTCTCGCTATACGCTAAACCGTAGCGCTATCTTTTATAATACAAAATAATTAATATCTCAGGAACCAATTGACCTAGAGAGATGAAATTTTACATGGAAGCTACTATTTACCATCCCTATGACTGTACAAAATTTGAGCATGATCGGACAAGTGGTTGGAAAATGACCGAAAGAGGTTTGGTTTCCCCTTAAAACTTTAGTCATCCCTGTCCTTGAGTATGCGTGCGCTCTCTGGGACCCTTATTTGGCTTGCGAAATACATGAGCTGGAAAGGGTTCAGTGCCACGCTGCCAGAGCTATCACTGGAAATTATGACCGAAATTCCAGCGTCTGCATTCTGGAACACCTGGGCTTGCCAGCCAACCCCCCGTGAATGCTGAGAGCATCACATCATCATTTCCAAGGATGGGAGTGCAGCTGTGATCGACCAGATCTGGAAAGAGCGGAGAAGCAATTCCCGTCTCGCCGGCGAAAGTGCAGTGTCGAACTAGATGCAGAAGAACTATGTAATTCCTCAGACTGTATTCCCTAGCTAATTCAGTCGATGGACAGATGGATAAACCATAACAATGGAAAAGTGCTCCACGTAGAAATAAAACTCCCACGGGGCAAATCTTTACACTTAATCCAACAATGGAGTTGAAGCCGATTAACTAACCCAACGGGACAAGTTTCCGTTTCTTCCCGGCAGCTAACCCATCATTGTCATCTTCATCGTCCTGATTGAAGATATCCTTCACGTCCAACTTCCTCTTCTTGTTAAGCTCAAACACGGCCACTCCACCCTGCTGTTGTTGCTGAGTAGGTGTGGTGCCCTGTTCGGTCGGGGGCGTCGTCTGCTGGGTCGGGGAAGGTGTTTGCTCCGTCTGGGGAATGGGGGATGACCCGTAATCGTGACTCTCATCGGCTGATTCATCTGAGGGGAACAGTCGGAAGGCGACACAACAAATTAGGAAGGTTATGACGGAAAAATAATTGCAATAATTTGGATAAAAGGGTCACTTTTTCGTGAGAAAAACAAGAAGAAAAGATTGGTAATATAAATTCCCCACATCAACATAAGTACAGCTATCGCCTGTTTCGACTGTTCACCTGCTTAAAATCTGGATGAGATAATCAAGCATAGGTTGTCCGGATTACAATCAAGCAGAGGTTGTCCGGATTAGAAGTACGAGGACTGTTCAAAATTAAGTGAGTTCACCCGATTTTACAATTCTGCTTGTCTGTAAACATGTGCTACAGGGTATTTTAAAAGGGGACCTTCAGAACACCTGCCGCTTTCTTTTGATTCTATCTCAGCTGAGAGAAAGCGCATGCTTTTCACAATATGTTTTGCAACTTAGGGAAAAGCAAAAAAACCTCAGGTTAACTCTGTGAGGATTGAACATTTGATGCAGTTCACATTCAGTGGTTCTCCTGGCCAGATACTCGCCCTCAATTGCATATGGTTGTTGTTCAGCAAAACCTGCGTTTGGATCCTCTGATGGTGAACCTATTTTTTCTACCAGAAATCTTGACAAATCATATGAAATCTTTCACCATTGATGCTTTTTTGATGTTGCTACAGATTGCTAACAGCAAGAAAACGCCCTACATCCTCAATTACTGTTCCAGTGATAACTTTAATGTTCCCTGCTCAATGTTGTCAGCTTTTTCGGTCAACTTCTCTGAATAAACGGCGTTGTTTTCTCCGGAACAGGAAAAATCACATAAAGAAGCCCCTAGCGAAAGAGCACAACCCCCTCCAGCATAATGGATAAGAAACTATTCTTTTTTTTCTGGTGAATGCGAAAAATCATACCACTTACCTTTTGTCTGACATTTCAAAATAAACAATTTTTTGGCAAATTAATTCACGAAGTAATTTTCAAATGCATCCAAAATCCACAAGGCTGGAGCATTTCCCTTGAAATTTGACCAGAGTACTACGCAACAACAAGTTTTTAAATATGGTCAAAACACGACCCGTAGGTGCCAAGGGAGGGTCACAGTGGTATCGTCTCACTTGATCTATTGAACAGCCTTCATATTTTTGCCAACACAGTCATGTTGACAGATATCACAGGCCGACTTTGTTATGGGGAGCCAAAAAATTTGGAAAATGCATGAGAGAAATGCACTCAAAATGAACTCCAAATTTTCGAAGTGTCTGTGAAAAACATGGGGGCACTTTGCCCCCCATATCCCCTGACCGGGGCTCCGTCCATTAAAAAGTTTGGAGTTGGGGCTCTCACGAAGATCCCTGAACTTGTGGTGTGGCCATCCCTCCGTGAATGCTGGGAACGGCATACGATGTGCAAATTCAATGTTGGCTTGCACAAATTGAGAAAAATCCACCAAGGTTATCCTACCCCCAAAGTAACTGGAAATACAGATAAATGGCAAAAACATTGAAGTGCCTTACCATCACTGCTGTTTGCTGAAGCTGTGGGGGCTGGCACTGGCAATGGGCCGTTTTTGTGTTGTGACACTGTACCTGCTCCTGTCCAATCGTGCCTTGCTGCTTGGTCCTCAGTCGGAACATGGGCAATTATTGATGGCTAAAAAACGAAGATTTAGGGGGAGAGAGAGAGAGCGAGATAACGAAATTAATTATCTGTGGAACGCTTCAATTATTCAAGACCAATTGGCCCACTAAAAGGGGCAACGAAGCAAATGTCAGGGTTGCCTTGCACCTAACCCCCGACCCTAACTGCCAACCAATCCACTGGTTGGTGTCCGACGATTGCTTCTTGTCAACCTACTGCTAGATACGACGTATCCGTTCCATTTGCTAATTGTCAAGTTCAATTTTTTTTGTCTTTTTTCATGCAAAAGCAAGGACTTTCGTGACACAGGTCCGGAAATGGTGCTATACTGAGCTTATCAAATGTTCTCGAACATATGCGATATTTTAAAGTACTGGTTAACACAGGGCCATCTAATTTCAACAGGGCTCGGTGCAAATTCACGCCTCACACGAGTGTCATGATGTTTTGCGGCGCATGCTGCATTGATTCTTAATGGCGCCTGAGTTAATACTGAACTCCTATGTTCGAAGACTTTTGATAAGGAGTGTACAAGCTAGTGACTGTCCGATCAAGACCAGGGAAATATTCATCCAGATCAGCCACAACTGGTGAAAGGAGACCCATTTAAAAGTAGGAAAAATACTCGTAAAAGATTTTTTTTTTCTCAGGCAGTGATGTGGTGTTTGTTTCTCATCAACTGAACGTAAATTCGTTCAGAGTGGTGCATGAAGTTTCATCATCGAATGAATGGAGAAGTTGTCAAAACTCCACATCGTGGTGTTTAGTGGTGAGACTTTTGTGAAGAAGTCCTTATGACACATACTCGTACCACAGAAATGGTTTGTGGAGTACGGTCGAATGATGACCACGAATAAATCACAAAGTGAATCTGAAAATGAAAATAGATCGGCGGAATCAAGGATCCAACCGGTCCAGGTTAATCAGATGCAACCGGTCCAGGTTAATCAGATCCAACCAGATCCAGATCCAGTCAAGCCGGTTCACTTGGACCGGTCGCACTTCAAAGACTATGCTAAAAACAGAAAAACGAGATTTCAGGTGAGCCTGTATTGGCAGATGCTGTCAAAAATCTGGATCCGGATCCAACCAGTTTTGGACCGGTTGGACCCCTAACGGAATGATTGTGAGTCAGCCTTCCAGGACACCATCATCAAATTTCATCCAATTTCGAAAAGAGAAAAAGTTTCGAGTAAAAAAAAAAATAATGCAAAAAACAGAGTTTATGATTTACTTGGTGTGAAGATATTTGCCCTGATGTTTCCGATACAATTCAAAATGGAAATCTCTGGATACCAGGAGTCTCTTGTTGCGAGAATTGCTGGTCCAAAGCAAAGAAGAAGGCATAAATTTTGAGAGTAGCCAATGTGCTTTGTAAGCACATTTTAAAAGGCAGCATATTTCACATTTCAGAGCACCAACCGGACTGACTGGCTTGGTACCATGACAGGCATTGGCACCATCCTTGGCGTCGGAACCATGGCTGGCGGCGGGACACTCATCGGTGCTGGAGATACAGTTACGGGAAGAACCTCCGGGCTGCTTGATTTGGAGCGAGGTGACTCCGAAATTGATCTTGTCTTTGATCGTGCCCTGGCCGTTGCTTTCTTCTTTTGATCGGATGCCGAGGTGCCGTGTTTCTCTTGTCCCAGTCGGCCGCGTCCACCAGGATTTCCGGCCGGTACTGTTCTTCCTGCTCATTTCGCAACTGAAATAAGAAGGTTACTGGATGAGGTCAAAGGTCATCCAGTCGAACTCAACAACCTTTCTCATGCAGCCGGCATATTTCTACCAATCCGTGGTCCGGAGACACTTCAGATATCTGTTCACTCTTCGCTTGATGTAACCCCACGTCTGTGGAGGTGAAACGTCACCCTTTGATTCAATTTTCAAACGATTAACGACCCTAAGTTGTGTGTTTTTAACAAGAACCTATATTGTGCCATTTCTAAATCTGCTATCTAGACCCACTTTGGAATAAAATCAGTGCAGTGTGAAACGTTCAAAAATACTGCTCTCAGGATTGAACAAGTGTTGCAACAAACAGCTTAGCGAAGAAAGCCGGGCGAGTTCCCCCGTTGACTGGAAAATCTTGAGAGCTTTAATAACACAGGAATGACAACAAAATGACTGCGATAATAATTGTCTGAGCGAAACAATTTTTTGTAGACAGGCTAAAGTACATTGGAGAACCATTCTAGGGCGAACTAGCAGGTCTTTATCAGACTGGCAAACGACACAATATGCAAAGATACAAGTCTAGTCAGGGACTCGGAATTTTCCTGCCACCGCAATTGGACCTCTCTTATTGACAACATAACAACTAACAAGAGAGCTGAGGTGAAGAGGTCGAAAGAAGAATTCGGCATGGATGGCAGAGAATTGATTCTCATTTCCAATTTCCAAGAATTCCCCAACACTCCTCATTCCCCAAAGAAAAATCCAGGGAATTTCCTTTGCATCACATGTATTGTTTTTAGGTGGACTGCTATGCGGGTTATCGCGGAGGAAACACAGGCCAATTGTCCAGACATTCCCATCAAGTGGAAAGCACAAAATCATTCCCCACATGAAACCCCACTCCAACCTCACCCTTTCATATTCTGCCTCCGGATTTGAATGGTTTTCGGAGAAAATCCGTTCCTTGAGTTCAGCGAGTTCATCCTTCTCTTCCTGTCTATCTATAAGATCAAGCTCCACTTCTCTTGCCCTGTCCTGTAGACGTTTCTGAAGGGCACGATCCCTAAATTGACGGAAAAAGATATCGGGGGTCTCATTACAGAAACTCTCGCAACATTTACAAGGTTTACGGGCGAGGGGGGGTTATATTTCATGGACCTTTTCAAAATTATTTGCATTTTTTATTTTTTGATGTCAAAAGGACATTTCTGGTGTGAGGAAGTCGAGTACGAACTCGGATTTTGAAAATAACCCTTGTTTTTTTTTTTTTACCAAAACACCCAATTCACTGGGCTTTGCATAAAGCCGTCGACTTTCAATGGACGAGTATTTTTTCACCCGTTTTATTTTGGTTACAGTTCGGAATACCTGCCGACATCTGAAAAAAGCTGAACTGGACGAGTTTTCCCACACGCTCAAGTGGTCAAAATAGGATAGGACGATGTAGGCAGGGTAGGTTAAGATAGGTTTGGTTGGGTTAGGTCAGGTTAGGTGAGGTTTAGTTCACTGTAAGTATATCACAGAGCAATGGTGACAACTCATTCAGTTCAATGTCGGCAGGTATTCCGAACTGTTACCTTTATTTTTGCATGCAATTTTAAGCCTCCGATTAGTGTTTCCCAGTAAGTTTTGATGATAAATAAATTGAGTGGCAGAATCCGAATTTGAAACTGTTATCCAAAGTGTCACTATGATTCCATTTGCAATATTGTTTGGCACTTGACCATTGCAGGTTTAAAGAAAACTGTCAAAACATAATATGCAAGGGGTAAAATAACAAAATTATGGCTCTGTCATTCAATTTTTCTTGAAATGTCATGCATTTCTGCATGTTCACAGTCATACTTTTATTAAAAACACCTTTTGGTTTTACTGGACACGAACCGAAAGTTGTGGTGGTGGATTGATGGTGGTCAAACCTGAACCGGTGAGCAAGAGGGCTGAAATTTTGTGTGCAAACTCCTATGATGACTTCACACATGCTCACCAAAATTGAACTTGCTGTGTTGAGAAATAATGGATTGGATTCGATTTTTTTCTTTCCATTTTGGGCCCGCTCTGTGGGGGGACTTCGAATTATCAAAAGATATATAAAACCTTACCTGTCAGGTCTCTGGCAATCTAAGATCTTATGCAGAAAATCTTTCCTATTCTAAAGGGGGTACAGATGGTGCGTTGTCCGCCGCATGCGGTGTGCGTTGTGTGCCGCTTGGTCGTTATCGGTCACACACATGTGGAAGGTGGTGCGTTTCGAAGCGAACAGCTACTGGGTCGCCGAAAATGCCGTAATCAGTTCTTTAGGACCGAGATTACCCTTGATTGAACTTTTCCAAACATCCCACAGCCTGGCTGAGATGCAGCCTCGTCGACAGTGGCGAATCGCTGTTTCTCGTCGTTTGTTTTTTGGTTTTGGTTGTCAAACATTCTGGCTGGTGGTAGTCTGAAAAAGCCTCGGACAAGTTGGATCAGGTTCCAACAGGTATTTTGTGCCGCTGGTCTCGTCATCTGTCATCGCATCGCTGGTATTCCTTTCGTAGTCTGCGGAGATGCGAGTACGAGGAAACAGATGCTTCCAGCAGCGCTTGATACCAGGGCCCAGGCCATTTTTACAGAAACATCCGTTTTTGTGCAGCAGTTGTGATTTGATTAATTAGCGAAAAGAACATGACTTTTTCCACACTGCTGCCCCCGCATGCGGCGTGCGGAAAATATTCAAAATTTTGAAGTTCTCGTGCGGAGGCGTTTTTCGCCGCATGCGTTGTTTTCCGCCTCCGCACGCCTGTTCACACGATGCGATTTCCGCATTGCGGCAAAAAACGCACGCCTCATGCGGCGAAAATCGCACCGTCTGGTGCCACCTTTAGGGTGCAATCTGTTTTTTGAAATTCCATATTGCGGTTCAGAAGATGTGGACTCAAAAGCGAAGGAAAAGGAAAAATTCTACCTCTGTCCAATTCTGCCTCAGTCCTTCTTTCCCGGTCACCGGACCACCTGCAAGAAACTTAGCAAAATTCCTTTTTGTGGTTATTTCGTCATTTTAACAATTCGTTGTTGATCCATGGGACTCCAACCAAACCCTTTCAATGTTGAGAAGGAGTGCAAATCAGGCATCTCACAAATTTTCCATGCAAAGGAAATGTGATTTTTTGGAAAATTCTCACTTGAAGCTTCCCAATGCTGAGAAGGAGTGCAAATCAGGCATCTCACAAATTTTCCACGCAAAGGAAATGTGACTTTTTGGAAAATTCTCACTTGAAGCTTCCCAATGCTGAGAAGGAGTGCAAATCAGGCATCTCACAAATTTTCCACGCAAAGGAAATGTGACTTTTTGGAAAATTCTCACTTGAAGCTTCCCAATGCTGAGAAGGAGTGCAAATCAGGCATCTCACAAATTTCCACGCAAAGGAAATGTGACTTTTTGGAAAATTCTCACTTGAAGCTTCCAATGCTGAGAAGGAGTGCAAATCAGGCATCTCACAAATTTTCCACGCAAAGGAAATGTGACTTTTGGAAATTCTCACTTGAAGCTTCCCAATGCTGAGAAGGAGTGCAAATCAGGCATCTCACAAATTTTCCACGCAAAGGAAATGTGACTTTTGGAAAATTCTCACTTGAAGCTTCCCAATGCTGAGAAGGAGTGCAAATCAGGCATCTCACAAAATTTCCACGCAAAGGAAATGTGATTTTTTGGAAAATCCCTTAAGCCCCAACAAAGGAGGAAACAGGTTAAAACCCCGCAAAGGAAATTGATTTTTTTGGAAAAATCTCACTTGAAGTTCCAAGCTGAGAAGGAGTGCAAATCAGGCATCTCACAATTTTCCACCAAAGGAAATGTGACTTTTTGGAAAATTCTCACTTGAAGCTTCCCAATGCTGAGAAAGAGTGCAAATCAGGCATCTCACAAATTTTCCACGCAAAGGAAATGTGATTTTTTGGAAAAATCTCACTTGAAGCTTCCCAATGCTGAGGATTCTTTGATGAAGTCCTCTGATTACACTTGGCGCCACAGCGTTTCCAAGCCCTGCCATGGAGGTTGTATAACATTTGTGGTGGGTTCAAAACATCAGCCACGGGACAGAAACGACACGTAAACATCCGTCGCTGAAAGGAAAACGTAGTCAACGTTTTCGCATTTTTTTTGCACGGCAGCAGTCATGGCGGAGAGATCATCACAGGGGTAACGCTAACTCCGAGCTGCGAGGTAAATTTTTTACATTGGAGCAGATGGCAAAAATTTACCTCGCAGCCCGGAGTTAGCGTTACCCCCGTCATGATCTCTCCGCCGTCAGAGATCTCCGAAAATGTCTGTCTTGCCCCCACATCCATTCCACACAGTGTACAGCAAATCTCATGGCAAAGTAAACGCTCTCTGAAGTGAGAACAAACTGGGAGTGGTCATACTTGTAATATCTTGGATCGTCCCGTTCATCATCGTAATCCTCAAGGAACTCCTTAAGTTTCCTTGCTTCTTTTGCTTGAGTGTCCTTCACCTGTTGCTCCTTCTTCCGTTCCTTGTCCCTATCCTTAGCTTTGTGACGTTCCCTCGACTCCCAGTTACGGAGACGCTCCTGAAAAAGGTAAATAATAAGCAAGGAAACAAAGTTTTTTTGGAAGCAATACCTTGCCTTCTCCTGACATCATCACACTAGAAAATGGTGCTAATGTGGTGTACGGCACCATAACATGCACCGTTTTTCACGTGCTAAAGTAGATTTTAAAGAGAAATGGTGGAAAACCTCCCGACCATACGGTTGTGTGAAGTCCATTTCAAAGCAGTGGTGAAGTGGCTTAAAATCTCTGGACCATACGGTTGAAGACTGGACCACATACGACCCATATATTCGAGGTAGTTTGATATGTTCACATACGGTCCATTTTCCCTCCTCATGCAATTGAAGCCAGACAACGGGGGGAATGAAACACAAAAAATTCACATGACATCACTGCTCTCAGGAAGCCCTCCTCGGTTTTACGCTTCATGAGGATGTTATAGAACTCGAAGGACCTTTTGTTATTTTCCTGAAATCATGTTCGCACGGGCATATGGAATTCCATGCGTCCACTGCTTCATTGGCAGGCTTCTCAGCTATGCCAGTTCTTAACGGAAAAGAGGAGAGGTCAAATGAGGTCAGAGTTCAAGACAAGATAACAACCAGACAGCAGCATGCTGCTGGTTCAACAGGATTAAACACAGAGACAGAGTGGAGGGAATGCATGAAGTTACATGTGGCACATGCAAAGTGTTTGGAGCAATGGTATGTATGAGGGGGGCAAAGGTCATTTGAAATAATTGACTCCTCGCCATCTCTGACGAATTTTTCTGCCTTCATGCTCCTTTATGAGATTTTGGAGGGGCAGTCCGGGGCTTGTCCTAATCACTCACAAGGGTGGCAGCAGTTAGGTTTTATGAGGGGTGGTATCCAGGGGGCATGCTGACCCTCTTGCCCCCACTCCATTTATCCCTTTATCTACCAAAATTCCGACTAATTTTTGCCAGACTAAACTAGACGGTGGCCACATGCATCAAGGCCGTTGGACAGTGGTATTCCCGGTTCATGCATCATTTTTTTGTCATTGGCCACACAAACCACGAAACAACACTCAGCATTGACGTATGGTTGAGCCAAGGTAGCATGTAGGTTGTGCCGTCGACGAGAAAGGTGATAAAAAAGACATTCCCTGCTGATATTTCAGGCTTCAGCTTGTCAAAAATAAAAATTCACAAACCTTTCCAGGTTCTCCAGGTACCTGTGCACCTGTATGTGGCAAAAATGTCCAGATACAGGTGCTCAGCGACCTGGAGGTCATTATCAGTCGTGTCCCCACCCCTCCGATATTAGGACCCAAAAGACCAACCTGATAAGCTGCCTCCTTCTCCCTGGCCTGTCTCTCCAGGTGTTTCCTCTCCGTTGCCTCTTCCTCCAACTCCCTCTCACGACTGGTTTTCCTTGCCTCGGGAACAGGTGGCTTCTCACCATGCGGCTCACTGTCCGGAAAAGAAAGCGAAAAACAAAGATTATTTCCCATGGACCAAAATTATTTCCCATGGAAAGAGCAAGCAAAAATGTACCAAGGGGGTCTGGAAAAAACAGTCATTGGATTTCGTGGTGCAGAACACAACAAAAATGACTTTCTGAAGATCGTGATGTTCTCCGGTGAGAATTAACAACGAGAGCCGCTCGTTTTTAAACGGTGGCATCACCATCACCAGTTAGTTTCAGCGATTTTATTCCAATTTCGGCAAGTCATGAGTGTTTTGGATGAACACTTCAATATTTGAACACTTAAAACTTCGACAGCCGTAAATGGGAAAGAATAATCAAAACGGATAATCCGCAGCATGTCCACACTTGTTGAGCAATATAATTGGCTCCTGCTTCTTGATTCCATGGAGATGACGCTGATTGAAAGGTAAGAACTGCAAGCCACATCAAAATGACTAAAATATCTCCAAATTCTGTTGTCATTTTTCAAAGTATTCAACAGATGTTTGCAAATGGCAATTTTAAGAAGACCTAGAGCAGGCTTTTTGTGAGTTTTCTTTTATGGATCTTGCCAGACTCACTTTGGAATGAAAGCAATGCGGTGTGAAGCTTTCAGAAACACTGCTCGGCATTGAATAAGTATTGAACTTTGGGTGATGTCCTCCCTTTGGTAGTAATGTCCTATCTAAACATGGTTAAGGGAGGACATTACTCCCAAAGGTCACTGCATTTAACTGCAAACTCTTGACAACAGATCAGCATCATATTATGCTCCGGTCACCGCTCAAAATGGGGGTCAGAGCACAGCCCAACTTCAAGTTTAATTTTTCCAGCACTGAAACTCCTTCCGGTCAGAAACAATCCCACATGAACAAACACAGTCCCTGCTTTCTTCCATAAATTGATTACCTACCTGTTTGCTTTCCATTTTTTCCCAGAATTGACATCACAAAAAAGTCCATCGATTGTAATCGATTTGCAGCCTCCACGTTTGCTGGTCAGAGATTTCAGCATGCAAAGTCCAGAGAGTCAGCATCCAGCAGACAACAACCTCATAACACACTCCAATTACACACACAAACTCGTAAGGTATCACTTGTTGAACCCCCTATGTAATTGCATCTGAATCACTCTGCGAGACCATCTGGGTTGCATCGCAAAGCAGATAAGTCAGAAGTCAAGCTGCGGTGGCATTTGCACAGGCTGCACTCATCGGCTGATGATAAATCGTGAAATACCCCCTGGGCCCAAAAGGTTTTTAATGCCCCCCCAAAACCCCCTCTTTTTTTTTTGGAAGAAAACCCAAAGAGGAACCCATGATTTCCGAATGTTTGGCTGTTTTTGGACCAATGGTCGTTATTTGGCAAGTTCTTTTTTTTAAGGTTTTGAAAAGATGGAATTTTTTTTTTTCGGAAGAAACCCAAAAAACTTAACGAAACGAATTTCAATGTTGGCATTTGCAACAATTTTGGAGTGAACAAGGGGCCCCAAGGTTGTTGGCAGTTGATACACTTACAAGGTGATAACTTCCTTAACCCTTGGATCTGTCCCGAGATAGCATCAGATTGGCAGTTGTTAGACATCATCGAGTGAAATAAAGAAGGGTAAAATTTACAAATTTCTAAATTCTAGGGTTGGAGTGCCAAATGAGCTGAGGTAAAAGGTTAGTCATATTTTTCACCACCGCACGACTCATAATTGGAATCTACACCTGATAAAGAATTCTTGAAGTGATGAGAAGGACTTCCAAGGATGTTGTTGAACTCAGCCAGATGGAAAGCCCCCCTCCTGGAATCCCACACATTTCATGAAGAGCCAAATGCAAAAATTTAGACATTGATGTGTAGGTTATTGGCGGCCCTTGTCAATGGTAATTTCCACAATGTGTGCACCACATCACATCCATTTCCCAAACCCTCACCTCCATAACTGCAGGAAATTGGCCATTGTTGTGTAAAGTAACCTTACTGTACCCTTATCCAAAATACATTCTGAGACAGCAAATTTCAAGCATACTGATTGCAGTTTCACCGAAAATTTCTCCCAGGATTGGAAAAATTATTCACAACACACAAATGTCAGCTTTTTGAATATTTTAGAGTACGAGTCGTTCTGAAACTCGCAGAAGGCATTGTGAGGTACTTGCGAAGTTTAACACTATCAACTTCAAGTCATTACTTCAAGTTAAGGAACGTGCATGCAAAAATGTGAGACCTTGAATGATAACGTCAGCAAAATGTGATCTTCATTCCAACATGGGGAAGGATATTCCTGAAACTCATCGAAGGAACCCACAGGAGGGGGTTAGCCAAGTCTCAGAAAAATATAGGGTGATGCTGTTATTAAAAATGGTTGGTGTACCAAGAGTATCTGTTTACGGAGTGATCAGTGGTACTCCCACCTGCTAAGTGTTATCGAATCAGATGAGGACCGTTTCCACTCTTGACTTGTTGGCAGGCCGTAAAGTAAAATGTTTGATCTTGTTGCATTTATGCCCTCTGTAGCTAAGCTGGAATGGTGGTGGCCAACTGCCTGCGACAGTTGTTGGCGACAACAACGGGAGAGTGATTAAAAACTGCTTTCCAGAATCCGTTGGAATCCATTTAGGCGGGTTTCACGCCCATTGATTGCAGAAAAGGCGCACAAATTTTACCGATAATTTATCAGTGAAGTGGATCCTCTCTGATTTTATATCGGAACCGGTATTTTCCGATCAAATACCGATAAAACCAGATTCGGTATCTGTTATGCCTTAGTTGTTGCCACAGAGAACATTTAGCTTGATCAAGAAACCCATGCAAGAATATTGTGATACCCAGTAGGTCTACCTACGCTCAAAAATAACAAAATAAACCTACGATGAGACAGCAAAACAAACAATGATTAACCAACTAACCGTGAGGATCTTTCACGATCCCGGCCCCTATCCTTGTCGCGCTCACGTTCCCGCTCCCTCTCTCTTTCCTTTGCTTTTGCACGTTCAGCATCCCTCATTGCTTGCTCTCTCTCTCTATCACGCAGCTCCCTCGAATACGTGTTCCGATCGCGGAACTTCCAGTGATAACGTTCATTGCTGCGGTCGTGATTCTGGCTGCGTGAGTGTCGATGATCGCTCGGCGAACGACTTTTTGACCGATGGGATGCCCTCGACGATTTCGACGGGCTCCTCGACCGCCGATGGGAATCGTGACGTGACTTCGATCTCGAACGAGAATGCCTTTTCGAAGACGATCTGTGAGAATCTTCCTCACGTTCATTTTCTGACGCTTTCTGGAGCTCGTTACGCTGTAAAATACAAAGTGTAATTGTGGGAAGTTCCCCGAAATAAAATCTTGTAAAACATTTTGGTCGTGATATTGTATTCGTAAGGTGTTGGCAGCCCGAAGATGCCGTAGAGGGCACAGGTACGAGTGCGACTGCCATGCATTGAAGCGGGTGTTCCATACGAATGGGCAGTCTGTCGCTGCTAGAGCCTAGCGTAACTAAAGTGCCGATACATAGTGGAACTGATGCCCTTACACTGGCAAACATTGTGCACTTACCAGAGAAGGGGTGACTTCATATTTAGGTACAGTCATCCCCCAAAAAGGGTGCAACTGAAACAATTTCAATGCAAAAGGGCTTCTGGAATTGTAGCAAAAGTAAAACATGCTTTTCTGAAATAAAATCAAGCCTCACTTTGGTTGAGACTGGATACAGACCCACTGTTTCCTGCATGTGTAGGATTTTTTGCTGAAATAAGGAGGTCTTCCCGAAAAGGACACACAGCACATCAAATCAGATTTGCTGACAGAGCAAATTCATTCAAATTTTGCTTCTGTTGTCATTGGAAACTTTTTAGACGTCGGAAAATCCTCAGAAAAACCCACTCATGCACTCAAAAGAAGGAAAGATATTTTTTCGGCTGGAATGTAGACAGGGACAATCAAATATCGCAGCACGCATTTTCTGCAGCTTCAAACTTTTGGCTTCCATTTTGTGCCAGCATGGAATTTACACGCACTGTTCCAATCCAGAAGTGGTGGCGAGCTGCGGAAAATGTGCACTGGTTCTTGGATGACCCCATCTTCACTCTGAAAAGCCACATTTTGAGAATGCTCTTAGTGTGCTTAGAGTGAAAGGGGAATTTGCTCAACACTAAAAATTGGCAGAACAATATTTTTTGTCATGAATAAAGTTTCAATTCGATGCCTCTGAACCAATCTCAATTTAGGGTGTTCCTAAAAGAGCATCACACCATAAGAATTCCTCAGGCAAAATTGTGTAAAATCTGATTGGACCTTTCACACTCATTTGACCCCAGCAAGGATCAAAATTTGACCATGGCTTGAACCCACTGCAGGATCAAGCAATGTTAAAACCCTATGTGCTTTTGACCCCAGATCAGCAAACAGATTCAAGGTAGGCTAAAATACTGATCCAGTTCCGCAAAAACTGGGCAAAAGTGGACATCCTGTTCGTGACAACTACTTTTTCAGAAACACCCTGTATTGATGCAACTTGGAATGAAATTGCGGTACCAACCCTACCTAGAGGGTTGGGTTAGGTCACTGAATTAGCACAAAACTCTCTGAAACAAAACAAACAGATAAAACAACAACAGAAAAATAGAACGTCATTATCTCACAGGTTGCAGTATTTGGACCTTACTGCCCGACGTGTCCCAATTACGACGAACAAATCCTCCATGACAGTGTCGTCCGAAACATCAGGTGTCCATTCGCCGACTGGTGGTTGGATGAGCAGGTTGATAGAATTTTGCAGCCGTTACCAAGGCTATTTCTTAAAAGCTAACTTAACTAGTATTTTAAATCAAAAGCCAACGTCACTAACATGGAACATTAGTGACCGACTGATGCTTTCAGCATGCATTAGGCCAAAATTTGTAGTCATTTCTCGGCGGTTAAAGTGTAGTAAGTAATCTCTCTAATGGTCAAACGGCGGGGAGGTGATGTCAGGAATAAAATTTGCTCCCGAGCAAATGTTTGCCCCTGCCTCGCCATTTTCAAAAGTGGCGGCAGGATCACGAATTTGCTCAAGAGAAAATTTTATTCATTATATCAACGCCCCTCCTAAAGTGTAGCAATCTATCTTGCGGTCAAAGTGTGACAGGAATTCTCTCCCCTAAGTAATCTCTCTAACGGCAGTCAAAGTGTTGTCGGTATGGTCTCTAATGGTCCAAGTCTAGAGTTCCTGAGTTATATGTCTAACGGTCAAAGTTTAGTAATCTCTCAAACCGTCAAAGTGTTGTCGGTATTCAATTCTCTCTAATGGTCCAAGTCTAGCACCGAAGTAATATCTCTAATGGTCAAAATATAGTAATCTTTATCAGGGTGTCATCTTGTCAAATTTAAATTTTTAAGGACATGAAATT
>JASGXE010006270.1:0-19853 GCA_030068105.1 Sinentomon sp. SZTP_YWyxl
TAACTTGATCGTCATACAGGTGTGATTCCCGATGATTGGAAGTGTGCCATAATTACTCCCATTCGCAAGAAAGGGATACCAGGCGATGCTCCTGAGGGTTACCGACCAATTTCGCTAACTTGTATTTTTTCCAAACTATTTGAGAGGATCCTTTGTAATTATGTTACAAACTTTCTGCAAAGCATCAATTATTTTCATCCCAACCAATTTGGGTTCCGGCGTGGTCGCTCTTGTGAGTCGCAACTTGTGCTCTTTGCTGATGATGTCAGCCGCTCACTTGACACTGGTGATTCTGTCCACGCTATTTTCTTAGATCTTTCCAAAGCCTTTGACTTAGTGTCCCATAAGAAGTTGATTGAAAAACTGAGTTTAACCGGTCTTCCCCAACCAATTATTACTCTGGTGCAATCCTTTATCTCAGGCAGGTTTCAGCAAGTCAAACTTCAGGGATCAATTTCTCCTTCTGTTCCTGTGACTTCCGGGGTCCCCCAAGGAAGCGTCATAGGACCGCTTCTTTTTTTGATATACATAAACGATATCGGTGAAAACATTTCAAGTTCGATTCGAATGTTTGCAGATGACGTCGTGATTTATCGTCAGGTCCGGAATGAAGACGATAGCACTAGGCTGGCGGACGATCTTCGTACTATAAGTAGTTGGTGCGACAGGTGGAACATGAAAATTAATGTAAACAAGTCAAAAGTTCTTCCCTTTGGCAACAGCAAAATTGTTTGTCCCTATACTGTCGGGGGTGCTTCGCTGGAAGTGGTCTGCAGATTCAAGTATCTCGGTGTTTTATTTACAAATGATCTTAGCTGGTCACCCCATGTTAGTGAGGTTGTAAAAAAGGCATCTTCCACTGTAGGTTATATCATGCGAAATCTGGCTAATGCTGCGGTTGAACAAAAAAGCGGGCTTTTGTCACAATGGTTTTGCCCATCCTTGAATATGCTTGTGCTGTTTGGAATCCCTCGAAAATAGCTGACATTCAGGCAATTGAGGGGGTTCAGCGCCGAGCGGCAAGAGTTATTACGGGAACTTATGATCGTTTTGCTAGTGTTTCAGCTCTCATCTCGGATCTTGAGCTTCAAACGCTTGCTAGCAGACGTCGTGCACACTGTCTGAACTTATTTCGTGACATCGTGAATGGCAAAGTTGATTTCCCCCTTCCTCCTTGTTACACCATCAAATCCGTTCAGAGGCGAACTGATAATGGCGCAAGTTTTAATATTCCCCGCGCAAAACGTAATGTTTATCAAAACTCATTTTTCCGCAGACCATCGCTAACTGGAACAATCTTCCGCGTAATTCGCCCATTATCTTAAATGCTGTGGCAAGTATCGGTTCTTCTCATGAATGAATTCTCCTCGATGGTTCCAAGAACCTGTCGCACCAACTTGTGCTCATTTTTAGCTAATTATTGACTTTGAAAGTTTTTTTTTTTTTGTTTTTTTTATACATGCTATGTTTTTTTTATACATGCTACTCATTGACTATACCGCCATGTTGCGTGCTCCACAACAACCAATCCCTTGTTGTTGTTATTTGCATTATAAATAAATAAATAAATAAATAAAAATCCACATGAATGCGAACTCGGGACACACATGGCACAACCATCTGATTTATCTTATTTTCGCAACGACTTTCCGGTTTCCTGTGAGGACGCCTGGTTTGGTGAGAGCTTCTTCGCGATCTGCTGATCATTCACGAACAGTGCATCATTTCCTCTTTCGCTGATATCCCTAAAAAAATTCCCTAATTGCCAAATTCTGTTTTGCCCTGCATCTAATAATTCTTCTTTCTCAAACTGCACCAAGCCCGCGACACCTCTTATCCGAATAAATTCCCGCTTTTCCGGCTTCCTCCCCTTACACACAGGTATGGGTGATTCACATATTTAAGACACTTGCTCGCCTCCCCTTAACTAAATACGGTTCTTTTAAAATTCCTTTTGAGACATACCTACGTGGTATTGCATCCCTTGTGTTACATGCCCCCATGTATTTCTACCCCTCTCTGCTGTGGCAGGGTTTATGGGGGCACAATTGCACGATCGCAGGGAAATATTTTCAGAAAATATCCGAAGGATTTAACCGTGCAATTGCGTCCCCCTTTGGCGCTAGCACGCGGCACAGGGTATGCCTTTTCTGGTGGTTATACCAGGTCAGGTCAGGTCGAGTTAGAACAGGTTAGGTACAGGTTGGGTGAGGTTAGGGATCCCTATATGGCGCAATTGAAACTTACCTTATACGAAAAACTACCAACCTTCCAACCAAATCCAACCACCAACAACCAAACAAACTACCAACTATTCCAACTGCCAAAAACCAACTATATACCAGCAAATCCAACCCAACCTAACCTATTATAACCTAACCAAACCCAACCTAACCTTTAACCTAACCTAACCTAGCCGTAGAGCGACTAAAACCCCCAACTGTCTCACAAGGGTTTTAAAAAATGGCATGCCCTTCAAAGAAAACGAGAATTTTTAGGGAAGGAACTTTCTCCAATGCAGTTGTTTCATTTTGCCTGTGACTCAGAAATTGAGTTAACACATCATGAGGATTCCAACTCTATTCAGTTGGCGAAACTCCTTTCAAATCGTACTGCCAGCACGGGCCCAACGTGTATTTTTGCCAACGTGTATTTTTGCACGCAAAATTTGACGTGAACAGAAAACCAAAGCTGGTGTCCGAAGCAAATTCAGTAAACTCATACTGTTCCAGAATGTTTGAGAAGCGAAGGCACAGGCGTCAACAACTTTTGCTGTAAATATCCACAAAATTCATCTCTTCTGCCGCTTTGCATTGTCTTGAAAGTCACCACATTTTTGCCAGAATTTCGATTAGGAGTGTGATTTATAAATGCGGTTTTTCACGAAGCTACGTTTACTGCGAACTCAATTCAATTAAGAGACGGGACTTTTTGCCAGCGCAAGAGAAAAAAATCAGATAAAAACCGACCTGGATTCTGTTCTTTTTAATATGCGCTTCGATGTCTGGAAGTCGGTCTTTTGCCCACCACGCATGACGTATAGACACTGGACCCATTCGAAGGAAGAAGAGCCATGTAACTCGGCTCACAGCAGTCACAAGATGCAAAGTTGTTCGTCCAGGCAAGATTTTCAAGGTCCGTCACCAACAAGTGGTTCTAGGTGCCGCAGGCTAAGAAAGTTGCTCAAATGTCAGGTTGCAATAGTTACTCCGCGCATCAGACAGTGACAACCATGTGTAAGGACCGAGAAAAAGCATGCGATCTAAAATCGACCAATACTTCATTCTTTGACATTAATTTCATCCGGCCGGCTACAGAACCACTTATAGGTGCCTGACCTTGTGATCAGTGGTTTCACCACATCTGGATGGGGACAGGGAATTCTTTACCGATCATCACATGAAGGCAAAGAAGCTGCTTTCAAAATAACCGGCCATTGCTTTCCAATCGGGTAGGTGGCTGAAATCATTGAAGAAAATCAACGGACTCACCTTTACGATGGGAATTGAAGAAAGCACCAAAATTTGTGACAAAAAATCGGAGAAACGCGTGTTCAGTTGGCGACTTTTCTCAGCAAAACCGTAAATTATTTGTACTTCGTGTGTCTCCAATGCAGAAAATTAGAAAATAGAATTCGTTTCATGCCTTGCTTTAATTCGGAAATGCAATCTAAAGGACCCTGTCTACCGTCCCGCATTCTGGACCCGAGGTACAGACTTGGGTCTCGAGGTTGGCTTCCGGTATTTCACATCACTCATCGACGTAATCAGATCTCGGATTAAATTCTACACCGCATTTAAAAGTCCATCATCCCGCAATCTGCACCCTTTAAAATCATTTACCTCATTTAACTCCCAGGTACAAGGAAACAACAGTGGAAACATCGGGGGCAAAAAGAAAAGCCCAGCAAACAACCCCTCACGAAATAACAACGTAAGTCATGCGACACATAAAAGGGGTTTTCCAGAATACATTTCTCGGCATGTCCTGGTTTTGGTTGCGATACGTGTATTGGATTTAGTCCGCTTTTCTGTACTTGGCTCTAATAATAGCCACTAGATATCTCAAACATTCCACAATCTTTCAGCCAACTCGTTTTAACAAATATAGGGCGGCGACGAAAATTTTGGTTTCTGTGAACACAACAGAAATTAAGGTCGAAATTTCAAAACAAAGAGTTTGGAAATTGCTGAAATTTCAAACATAATATAAAATCTATGGTAAGTCAAATTATAAAATGTCTTCCAAATTAAATTCACAGTATACGGACGACATTTACCTGCGTTTGTTCAAAACAAACTAGGGCATACAAGGTTCCTGATGCTGTACCGCTGAAATTATCCAGGCATCGTTGTTGAACAAAATACAGCATTTGGAAAAAATGAAGCATTGTCGTCCAAAAGGATGTCATGAGAGCAGCTGAAAATTGTCAGCAGATCTCACTGCTCGAGTGCTGTTGAAGGGATGATCTCAGCTAGCAGCCCCACAGCAGCTAATCGCTTTGCAGCACATGCTCGGATCAAAACCAAAAGGAGACAGATCACCACAATTTTCATACCCCTTTGCGCAGTTATGCGTGTGTACTTTTCGATGATCCACCCCACGTACCTGCAAGCCACTCCCTCACAGAGACCACGACAAGAAGTAAGAGAATTGCGGTAGCACCGACGGTCTGGGAAAATCCGTCGAAACTGACATGGTTTTTAGTTCCGTTTAAAAGAAAAAAAACCACCTTCGATAAAGGCGTAAAATTCAACTTTTCAATGAGTCACCATGTTCTGTCACTATGTGTTAATGTGATTCCCATTGCGATTGATTGCCAATTGCACGTAAAGGTGATACCAGTTGACTGAAAAGGTTATGCTCCGGCAATCTTTTCTTTTAACAGAACGGTAAATCATCGCGAAATTAGCTGGATCCTCTACCTCTTTTGACCTTCGGTAAGTTTATTTACATGCGGCCAAAATAGCAAGGATCTCGAGATACTATCCTCGCAACTGTTAACGTGAAGATAAAGACCATAAAAAGTACCAGACAAACATAAATTGTTCTCCCAAAACGTACCTGGTAGCGTGTTGTGACGTCGCTCTCATGTACACGTACGTGTATGACCGACCATCACGGTACAGCGAAGTACAGTGTATAAAATTTTTGGTAGCAACGATCTTAGATCGCTCCAAAACTGACCGCACCCTTTCCGCGTTACACTGCTCCCGAAGGCCCCTCGCGCGTCAAGGTTTTGATTGATTGAATGACTGTATTTTGTGGGGGTTTCCCCACTATCATACATAACAATAACACTTTTGCACAAAAAAATAAGAAACGTCAAAAAACAGGATAAACAGGCACGAGAAATGGGGCAGACAAATTACAGAGACGAGAGCAAGACCAAATGTGTTTCCCTTTCATGACATGCTGCTGAGAGACATAAATTTCATGGTTTATGGAGCAATTCGTATATTTTGAAATCCGAAGAATTAATTTTCAAACTCCTGTGGAGGAAAACAGAACATCTGCTCTAAAACTTTCAAGTCCAATCAAATTTGGCTAAAAACTCAATTTATAACAAGGACAGCAGCCTGCGCCTTGGACAGCACAGAGGCTGGGAGTGAATTCCAGTCTGCTATTGCTCGGGACACAAAGGAAAACTTCCCTATATCTCTCTTAAATGCTAACGGCTTTATCTTATAAGGATGGTCATGGCGACTGCAAAAAGATGGAGGCGTAATCAAGGAAAACAAATTTCCCCACCCTCCGGAGTTGCCAAGGATTCGATAAAGACACAAAATGCGGTGGACCTTTCTTCTCTCAGCAAGAGAAGAAGGGTCCAACCGAGCTGAGCAATCATTGCGGTGACGCTGCTCCGTTTGCGGTAGTCCCCTACAACAAAGCGAGCAGCGCGCCTTTGAACACGTTCCAAAGAATCACAATGGGAAGTGAGATGAGGATCCCAAGACGTTGATGCATACTCAAGAATTGGTCTGACCAAAGTAAAGTAGGCAAGCTCGCGAAGTTTCTTTGGACATTTTCTAAAATTCCGTTTTGCAAAATAAAGTGAACCATTGGCTTTTTTCGAAACAGCTGCAACCTGACGGGACCAATCAAGTTTACAATTAAAAACGACTCCCAAATATGATGCGTCAGTTTGGGGAATAAGATTTTGTCCATCCAGAACGTATGTAAAATATTTTGCTATGCTCCGCCCTCTGCAAAAATGAATAACTGAACATTTAGATGGATTCAGTTTCATGGAAGAGGTCGCGCACCAATCGGATATTGCTGCCAAATCAGCTCGTAAAGCCTGAGAATCCAAAGGACTGGCGATTTTCCCATAGATTAAGCAATCGTCAGCAAATAATTTTATTTTGGATCGCATTGCACCAACAATGTCATTAATGAAAATCAGGAATAGTTGAGGACCCAAAATACTTCCTTGTGGGACACCAGAAGTAACAGGCAAGGGTTTCGAGAAAGTATCATCAATTTTTACAACCTGCGTCCGCTCAGACAGGTAGCCTTTCAACCAACTGAGAGTAACTTTATAGGCCCATGAAGGCTAATTTCTTCAGAAGTATGGAATGGCTTACAAGGTCAAATGCCTTACAAAAATCAATCAAAACTGCGTCAACTTTTGATCCTTGGTCTCGCAGCATGGCTATTTCTTGGCTAAAAGCGGCTAGTTGCGTTTCACAAGAATAACCAGGAAAAACCATGCTGCGCTTCATTTAAAATGGAGGCAGCATCCAGAAAGCTCCTGATGTGATTGGCTATGAGAAATTCCAAAATTTTAGAACACGTTTCAAGGAGACTTTGGGACGGGTAATTTGCAGGATTAGATTTGTCACCTTTTTTAAAGACAGGTATAATGGTCGACCTCTTCCATGCAACTGGAATATTACCAACATGTAAACTCAGATTAAAAATAACACACAAATACTTAGCAAAAATATTAGGAAGCAACTTCAAAAAATTAACACTAATGGAACTTGAACCCTCAGCAACATTGCGTTTCATTTTAACAAGCGATTTGCAATATAGTTTCGGTTATCTGAGGGACATTATTGTCAGAAAAAAGAAAGGCCCGGGTGGGATTACGGGGATTCCGTCGGAAACAAAAACATTTACGAACGTTTTGTTAAAAACTGCAGCTTTTGTTGCAGCATCATCGACAGAGGTGTTTAAATCAGTTTTGAGGGTGGGAATGGAGCCCGAAACTCCACGACGACACTTATTGTACCGCCAAAACTTTTTTGAACCAGAAGTCATGTCAGACTGAAGCGAATTGAGAAATTGTTGGAAGGATTTGTATTTAATTTCAGAATATTCAGAAAAGGATTTTTGTATGCCAGTAAATGACTGTGGGAAAGTTTTCGTTTTGAGAACAATGCCCTCAGCCTCCTTTTGTGCACCATCATTTCTTTACTAACCCAGGGGCATTTTGTGGAGTTCGAAATATTGACTGACCTTGTGGGTACAAATTTATACACCGCTTCTGCAGCAATGTCAACAAAAGATCCCACATTTTGTTTACATCAGAACAGCCACTCCTGAAAACAGCCTCAAAGTCACTGAATTTGGACTGCAGAAAGTTAGAGAGACCCTCCAAGTTTGCTCTATTGAAAAGGTAAATTTTGCGGCGTCGGAAAATGGTCGTTGGTTTTCTCAAAGCTAGGTCTACCAAAACAATACCATGGTCAGATAATCCCCCTTCCACAGTACAGCTTGTGACGAAATCCTTGGGGCGAGCTAGAGTGACATCCAAAAATTATCACCACGAGTACCTGATGGAGTAAATTGGGAGAGACCAAACTCTTGGGCAAGTTCAAGGGCTTTGGAATTCAAATCCACCCCATAGGCAGGATTACTGGCTATTGAATTAAGCTTCCAAAGAACATCAGGAAGATTCATATCACCCAAAATGAGAAGTCGCTGATCGCATTTTTCTTGCAGTTTGAAACCAGACAAACAATTATAAATCGAAATGAAAAAACCCTGGATCAATTCCAGGTGGCCTATAAAGTACTAGGACAAAAAAGAAGAAAGTGGCCGGTTTCGATACACCAACTTTGCAAAGTAAAAACTCATACTTGCGTCGCAGTGTAACAAACTGCTACAAAAGGTCTTTTAAACACAAAAAAGATCCCCCACCACGCTTACCCTGTCTATCGCGTCGAAAAACTGTATAATTTGATGGAAAAAACTCATGGTCACTCAGGTCTGGGGGGAAAACGATTCTGTTCCAACAATCAGAGAGGGCTGATGAAGCTCAATGAGGGATTCAAATTTTAAAACCTTATTTTTCAAGCTTCTGAGGTTACACATGAGGACTTTGCCAGTGTTATTGGGTTCAGAGAGGTTGGCAGGACAGTGTGGTCTAGACGTAGAAGCATGCACCTCATATTCAGATAAAGGATTAGCCCCTTTTTTCTGTGCTCCACAGTTGTGGGATATTCTCCTGGGCGTAGCCCATGTGCGCTTTCTGTCAGGTTGAGAGTTCATTGTAGTAGGTAACTTAACACAACAATAATAATAATAACAAGAAAAAGGAATTTTCCCGGAAAACCAATGCTCAGTGCGAGGTGACCCATGGTTAAAATCATTTACGCTAAAAAAAGCATCAAGGAATAATTATTACGAGAGTTACTTAAATGGCCATAGGTCATCAGAGAGAAAAAATCGCTGAAAAGCCAAGACAGATGAAGCGATCCTTCTTTGGACAAGTGAACACCATCGCGGCTTAACCAGCTAGATCGCATGACAAAATTCATGTCACCAAACCCAATGTTATTGAAACGGCAGAAATCGAATAATTGAGAGTTCAAGTGGCAGATTTAGCTGAGATGATTATATCTGAACGGACAAGAACAGCCGCGAAGGCAATTTTCACAATCGGCCTGAAGCACCGGATAGTTTCCACAAGAAATTGAAATTCACGCATAAATGACGGCAGATTTTGACCCTTACCAAGATTGTTTGTCCCTCCATTGAAGATAACATGACGAACAGCTGGCGGGGTTCAAGATCCTCGAATCAAGGAGGAATTTCGCAAGATCCAGAAAACGGTTGTTCCCGCAGTTCGCCGTTATCCAGTCCCGCTGTCCCCGCTAGTTCGCCGCCAGTTTAAACCGGTTAGGATTTAAAGGGACAGTCTTCTTCTCTAATCCGCCCATCCCTTTAAATATGGCACCCGGGGGGTGTCTCGCTAAATTCGCAGCCAATTTAATCCGGTTACTGTGCTTCAAAAGTCACAAGTGAAGGGATGACCAAATTATTCTACGAAGGAAATTACCATGGTAATTGCAATGGTAATTTGCATCCAGCTAACTTGACACAAAAATTTTATTTCTGCAAACTCACTGCCAAGTATGAAACAGTGTTTTTTCCAAATGAAAAAAGGGAGGGAAAGAGACATCACGCTTCAAATTATCACGGTGTCCATGACCAAATGCACAAAAACTGTCCAACATACACAAACACTGACCATCTTCAGCTCCCTCCTAACTGGCATAGCGGGAACGTAGAGGCGCGGGGCACGGGTTGCCGAAGAGCCGGATCGAAACAGAAGAACTGGAGCTCAAGTGAATTATTGTTCGAAAATGAAGGTTGATACTGCGTCACTGCGATTGGTCTGATCCTGAGGTAATCGTCTCGCATGCGTACTACCTTTTTTGATTGCGGTAAAACGCGCGATTGCGACTTTCGCTTATACCAAAGCAGGAAATAGGAGTCTACATTTGCTAGATGCTGCTTTATCAGGTGCTGCTTTACCAGCAGACCAGGTAACCTTTGGTGTTCCTTGAAAAGGAGGGCAGTTTGCCTCGTGAGTGGTGAGGCAGGCTTTTGGCATGAGGTAACGTCTGGCCTCTGGTGATTTGAGCCATTCAGAATGCATGGGTTAGAAAATGGCGGATATTCAATAAAACACAAATTTAATAATTTTGGTGTTTTTGGAACGTTGAAGGCTTCCTCTACAACGTTTAAACAGGTCGAACCCATGTTGTGCATGAAAAAATTGCACGATCTTTGAAAGTATCTGGCAGGAAGCCTGATTTTCAGCATTGCAACACAAAAGGTTTCATCAAAATCTGTCCAAAAAGGCAGCATTGATCATCCCTGCCTGATACCGGAATGCAACAACCGGTTCAAAGTGGCGGCGAACTAGCGAAACACCCATGAGTCATATTTAAAGGGACGGCGGAATAGCGAGACAGTGTCCTGCGAGTTCGCCTTGGCGGACTCGCGGCACACCGGCGGACTGGCGGTACGGCGAACTAGAGGGACGATACCCCAGTAACGATGCACTAGGAAGACAGTAATGTCCGCATGATTTAAAGTCCAGCTTCTCATCAGTGTACTTTATCAGTGAGTCACCGAGAACGATGGTGCTGGCGTTTTGCTGACCGGAAAACAGTACCCGCCTCCCGTAGTTGAGAAGGGTTGAAGAATGTGTTTCATCTGACTTGACACGGTAAGACTGACCGGCTTGAGGTTGGGGAGTCAATGAAAAGGGTCGAGAAGTTGCAGCCAGTGGAGGGTTTTTTTTGCTGGAGGTCGATCATAGGCCAGGACACTCGGAGGACTGACTGGCGAGGGTGAGAGGCGGGGGTAGAGCTTATTTCCAACACGATCTGGTGAAGGTTTGAAGTTCAATGTTTTAGTGATGCTCTGGCGACCCATTCTTGGTCGATGATGCTCTGTTGATGCAGGCGGCGGCGTCAGCGATCGCCGTTGAGCTTGAGGGTGAGCCGGCATTGAAGACTCAGCAGGGACATTCAATACTGGCGTCATGTAAGAATGTTCAACGGGTGATGAACTCGTTGTTGAAGTTGGCTGGAGAGGGAAAACCGGAAGAACATTTGCATGGCAAGTAACCGAAGGTCTTTGTGATACTTGCTGAACGGACCGATCATCGACAGAATGTGTTTGACCAGAGTGAGTGGATCGGGTTGTCGGACGGATGATCACAGGTGACGACTGAGAGACCTGCGGGGTGATGAAGGGCGCTGGGGTGCTGGAATTCAGTGTTTGGAACGCCGATTTCAGGTTCTTGACTTCAGCGCTAATGGCATTGACTTTGTCCGAAAATTCACCATTAACTGCATCAGAGGATTTCGATAACTTCGAACGGATGTCAGAAATGTCATGTTCAACTGCAGTCAAACGGGTATCAAACGTGGCAACACAGTCTGGGGCATTTGTTGCTGCATCCTTGATGAGTTTAATGCATTTCGGGCAGACCCAAAACGCGACAAAGGCAGATGTTGGGATTTTGACGCAGGCGAAGTGAAACCACTGCTTGCATCCGCTGAGGGCCAGGCAGCAGGAAATCATATCACCGGCAGCTTTGGATTCCCTGCCGTTAAACTTGCAGGAATCCAGGCAATACGTTTTTCCAGATTGCAACTTGACTGCTGATTTGCGTCCCATTATCACAAAATTTCGGAGGCAATTGTTTTTGCACGGATTTTATGTTGGAAACTTGAGACGCGTCACCGAGGGGATTAGCCTCTTCCCGAGGTACGCGGAAATTGAAAATGGCGGCTGACTGAAAACGAGGAAATCGTCCACATGGGATTCAGATCCTTGAGAAATATCATGGCAGGGGATCGCAGCATGCAAGCGGCAGTGGTTGATGATCAAGCAGTCTGCGATCTGCTGTGTGAGAATACCGGCAGCTGTGGAAAAAGGTTGAATTGCGGCTTGTGAAGGCCCTGGGCAGCTGCAGGAAAGAAGCCGTTTTTGATTTCCGCTCGTCGGTGGCACGTGCTGGCGTTTGTCCTCCACAGTTCTGGCAGTGCAAAGAGGCTCGCGCACTGATTTTTGCCAAGCGGGACCACTGCACAGGATATGAAATGGATGGGGCAGCGATTCCAAGTTGTACAGGTACCTACGTATAGGTATCGGTAGATACCTATGGATGCGGAAACCAGTTCTTGATTTCAGCTGGAAACACGGCGTTTATCTCCCATGGTTCCCATCAAGCGATTATCTGTTCAACAAAGCGTCCTTGTCGCCGAAAGACAAACTGACTGAATCTATGAATCAATATAGGTCTATCTGAATCAATATAGGTCTATCCAACCTAAATTTTTGGGTAGTTGTTTGAAAACCAGCTCTGGAACGAATAACCATGACGCCAGTTACCCTTTTGATTCACAGGCAGTCAAGGACAAGTCATAACCTCAAGATCGTGACGTCAATTAAGATGGGACATTGGGTATTGAATTGGTAACAGAAATAACCGGTTTTACTCGAATGGCTCCATCTGCATATGAAGACGTGTCTGTCTTCAGCTAATCCCCTCAATGATGACGTTGATTGACTGCCTAACCCAAAAATAACGGACAAACTGACCAATCACAGGAGAGTAGCGCGTCACCTGCAACGCAGATGGATCCGGTAAAATCCGGTTTGACCTGACTGGCGCCACCTGCTACTAGCGGCTGGAGCTCGTAAGCTCCTAAATTGCCTAAAAGCATGTTAAACTCAACTTACCCAACCTAACCTCACACAACCGAACCCAACCAACATAACTTTACCTAACCTAACCCTAAACCTAACCTAACCTATCCTAACCTAACCAACCTAACGAATCCAAACAACCCATCTAAACCAACATAGCCAAAATTACATAAGGAGCTTACGAGCTCCAGCCGTTTCTCACCTGCTGGGATAGGAATAGACACTGTGCGCACTTGTTGAGTATCTTCATTGTACGACCGGAGTTCAAAGTAATCGTATGTGCTTTTTTGTGTGTTTTTGCGAGAAGTGAGAATTTTATGATTTTGATAACACTTTACTGAGGGTAAAGTTCGAAGTGATAAGTGAGATTCGACGATGGTGGGACTTTGGAAGATTTTAGTGCGTGTAAGATAATTCCTGCATTTAGGCGAGTTCGGAAGTCAAGCGTTCTCATTGTAAAACTGTCTTCGTTTTCTACTTTAATTCATTGAAGATATTCTTGTATTTCAAAAGTTAATTTTCTCCGGTGGTTTATTTGCTGGATTGCATAAAATGGCAGCCATCACAGTGGAGGAATTAATGGCACAATTCCGCGAGAAGCGGCAGAACAGTGAGAAATGGTGCCTTTTGCGACCATGTGCGGAGTTGTGGGAGTTATTGTGTTCACTATTTAGATGAAATGCAGAAGTCTAACGAATCGATCGAGAAATGAACGGGAAACCAGAGATCACTTGCAACCGCCTCTGATCTTCAGACCTTTCCAGCAACACACAATGCGACTTGCTGGTATTGCTGCTATTCCACCTCGTTCAGAAACGGACACTTCTGTGGTTTCACCACGCATCACACGTCGCGCCACAAAGGGCCCCGAAATTGCGCCCCAAAAAGGCGGTAAAACAGATCAACAGTAAAGCCCGCATACGTTCAACCTGAAGTGAAGTTGATTGCTTCTGAAGAACAGTTACTTCAAGCGATCGATGAGGGTATACACCTTCTGGACTTGGCTCAATTTCCCCATCTTTTAGGAACTCTTCAGACCTCAAACGGATCCATTTCAACAACCACTGCACAACGCCTCTCCACCTTACGGAGCCTCCCAGGCATTGAACCCTGAAGAACCTCAGTCGCCACTTTCCGACGAAAGCCTCTCTGGGTGGTTGAAAAGCATTGCACCTTTGATTCCTTTTACCGGAATTACATTGCGACGTGGACGCAATTCTTGGCATCCTCACAGAATCTCAGCCTTCTCCCGTTCTCCGACAGCGCAATCTTCAACACTCTTCCAGCCATCCCTTCCAAAGCAACATGCGGAATCCGTCGTACCAGAAATCTAAGGACTCGGATTCCTCGTTGGCTGTTTGCCGGTGACCTTAACTTCACCAGCCGGCCTGCCCAAGGCTAGACCACTGAAGCGGATTTGAGGCCACAAACGAGGGCTCTGGCATGCGTCCTAAAGTAAAGAGGCTCTCAGCTGTTGCCCAGATCGAAAGAATTTCGGGACTATGACGTCCTTTACAGGTCAAGCCGGAGATAAGAGGAGGTGAAGGGCCATTTGATATTGGGGCAGTTGAAATCACACAGTACGCAATTTTTTAATGCCGCTGCCTCACTGACAAAATAGAACAAATGATGTCATGCACAAAGAAAACACTCTTGTCTGTAAAAAGATGAGGGTAAATGAGAAAGATTAAAGTCTGTAAAAAGATGGGGGCAAAGTAATGTCACCTGGAAGTTTTAAGTGAATTTGATTGCACATCAGGTAAATTCCATTTCATATTTGTCTGAAGGGAAAGGTGGCTCCTGAAAAGGGGGGGAGGGGAAATGAGGAAGGCGATTCTGGACAGCCGCCAGGAAACCACCACCAATTTTGACCTTGCGATCAGCTCAATTAATAGTGTAGTTTTCGGCAGTAAGAATTTCGCAATCTTGGATTGGGGATTTGAGCCAACTTTCTGTCACAAAAATCAAATCAGCTGAATGAAGGATAGCAGAATTTAGGATTTCCGCTCTGCTGAAAGGCGAAAGAATTGACTGGCAATTACAAAGCACAAAAGAAAATGAATATTGCTACGAGAAAATTGCTACGAGTAGAAAGTTTTCTGGTACCGTTCGGGTATTCAGATTGGCACTCACTCCGCACTAGCATGATCTCCGTTATTCAGGGTTTCCCAAAAGTCACTTGACAACCCCTGCGATTTGCTACTTTTCAATCTTCTCTTGAGGGGTTATTTCTGCAGATTTCATATTCAAATTGGGCAGGCTACCTGCTGCAGGTGTTTCCATTCGAATTGAAACAAACTCCACTCCTAGATTCCATAGTTGCTTCAAAACTACAATACACTTTTCTGTAGTTGTCAATTGACTTTTGGGAAACATGTATAAGTATAGGACTCACGAGGGGGCTATTTCGAATATGACAGTTGATCGTTGCATACCTCATCAACGAAGCCGTCCATATTGAGTTTGTTGGTCTGTACTTTCCAGCGCTGTTTTCAAGCAGCGGCCCCACGTAAACATGAAATATGTAGGTACCTGTACTCAAACGTTTTACCCATCGACATGCATACACGTTGATGGGGGTCACAAGCGGTTTTAATTCGAATGGTGTGTCAACTGCCATCATATCCCCGCATATTTTTCGAAGAATTTTAAGACAGCAATTAAAGACATGATAAAATCACGAATTCGGTTATTTCAGCTTTTTAATCTAACATTCAAGAGTATAACTTGCGGCAGATATGCACAACTATTTTGGGAAGGAGTTTTGTTCAGACTATCTTAGCATTGTTATCATGCATAGGTAACATTGAAGGTCGTACCTCACATCTGTTTTTTCTGTTTTTTCATTCACGTTGAGTGTTTACTTTCCCTAAATTTCCGGTCTGCGTTGCAGCTCATAGCAGGCAAAAATTCATTTTGTTTTGTTCATTATTGGATATCTCTCACAAACCTGTCCGTCTCTTTACAGAATCCCGATTTTCAGATATTCCAATTTCCCGTTACTCTGCCTTTTGCTTTCGATCAGTCGACATCTGTTTGTCTGTTGTGTTCTTGTACGATACTGTGACCTTTGCTACATTTTTCTTGTCTTGTTATGCGCGCGTTTCTTATGATTGCTTCCTGTCTTTGTTATCATTTTCAATCCATCTACTTGCCTTTCAAAATCTAAATAAACGACTTCTCTTTTTCTGTCTTAAAAACTAGGATGTATTTATTTTTGTTCCGAACACTTTTCCAATATGCTACCGTCTTCGCAACACAGCATATACATGTATATACAGGATGATTCATAAAAAAAGAGAACTGAAATATTTTCCGTGGCTTTTTGGTTCGGTAAAGTATTTTGAGATTCCAAGAAGTCTGAACTGGCCCAAAGGGGATCCTCTTCATCCTCCAAAACGACATCCTCTGCACGCTGTTCCTGTAAGTGGCCCAGAAAGCAATACAATTGAGCACCACAACTGAGCTCAGATGGTCCAAATAAAAAAGTAAATGAAATGCATTTCCTCTGGTTATTGATTTGATTTTGCACGGCGTTTTGGGCTCAAACTGTTCAAAAGATGTCGAACATCAACTTCTTCAGCCTGTGAAGTCACGTTGTGGTGCTGTATCCCAAAATGGGTTGGACTCTCCGAGCCAAACAGACCCAACTGGGCCTTAAGCAGAGAAAAGAGAAATACGTTTTTCCATGTCGGATTTTTGTGTCGGAATTTTGACCCAAGTATTCTTCAAGTTTCCTGTGCAAGTATACTATTTTTCGCACTGTAAAAAGGGACTTGCGGTGCTGTTCTTGGTCTAATCGGTGAAGCAATGATTTGTTGAAGTCTGTGAAAGATCGGCACTGACTGGGTAATATCTGACACTGGATAGCAGAGCTGGTTACATAATCAAGAAAACGGTAAGACGTTGGAGGAAAATGATAACAAAATAAAAGCACACAACAAGGTGTGCACCTAATGTCTTGGTTTATTTTTACGTGAATTTGATTGACATTTCACATAAATATGTACATGCATAGTGTACCTACCTATATAGGAAATTTCAAGTTTAAAAAAAGAGAGAAAAATAGTCAAGAAATAACACATCGTAAAACAGAAACATACCTATAACCGTAATTAATGCAGAAAATTGCATTCATCACGCACGAATATTGCATTCATGTTTCATTGAAATTCAAACATCTCCATGAAGAACTTGTTGCAAAAACAATTTAAACCCCCCGTTGTGCTCCGTGCTGCACACCCATTCCTTGCTTTCTTTATCACGGCTCTGGTTCTATTTCCTCGAAAAATTCGTCAACGAGAGCAAACCGAACCCGCTTTTCGCGTGCAGGAAAACTTCCATTCTCCCCTCCACTGGTGTCAGGTTGAACAGTTGCTGGCGAATCACGGCCGGTCACTTCATCGCCGCAGACCATCCATGCTTCACGTGCTAGTGCCCCAATTCTCCTTCCAGCATGGCCAAAGCTCTTTGCAGGCGGTGCTGCCTGAAGCGCTTCCTTCCTTGCCCTGATCAAATTCTGCTTCTCTCTTCTGCCAGCTTCAATTTCCAAATTTGCCAGGAGAGTTTGAAGATTGGTTACGTCAGCCTCGCTGAGCTCGATCTCCCCAAGTATCCTATATTAGAAGGGCAAAAGCGAAAATGGCCAACGTTATTTTTTCAGGCCTGCTGCCAGAAAATAGTGCGTTGTTTCTTTATGATTCGGTTTGAAAAACCTGGCTGTCACACCTGCTCTCACCGGACTTTCTATGGCGCTGACCGACCCTCACGAGCTCTATTTGCACTTGGCACACAATTATTCCACGTGTTTTGTGCGATTCGTCACGAGAGATATTTAGATCCGCGGCAACAGATTTTTGCATTATGTTGGAACACCACTCAAGTGGTCTAACGCATCTTTGAACGTATATAGAAACTGACAGAAGATATATGATAACTGATTGATGGGTTTGTGCCTGACCTCTTTTTTACACTTCACACAGAAAACAATAACAAATTATACTTTTACTCGTAGGTAGGCCTACGTGTAATGATAAATGAATTTGCCCTGGTTCGGTGCCGCTGAAGGAGGCAGAACCGTAATAACGTAAATGGCCCTGTGGACTTATCCAGGCTGCATTCTTCTGTTGGGAAAGATTTCAAGAAGTCTTGGAATAAAGCTATACCTAACAGAATGATGACGAGTAGGTTTCCGATGTATGCTGATAGAAGTGTTTTTGTATACGATTCTAGTCACGAGAAAGTCAAAAACGATGGAAGTTCTCCATGCTCCTCTTTTTTTCAGAAGTGAATTTGATTGAAGCGGCCATGGTTTTGAAATACTCCTGGAACCGACAGAATTCCCATTGGATGTGGTATCATTGCAGAATTGAATCGTCTGAGCGTTGCAAGTAGGGTTGGCTTCAAGGTGTCTTCTGGATTCGCATATTCTGGGTTCGCATATTCTGGTTTCGCATACTCTGCTTTCGCATAATTCGGCGTTCGCATAATTCTGGTTTCGCATAATCAGTTTTTATGCCTGAATTGGACCTTTTTTATGCGAAAACCGAATGTATTCGGCGTTCGCATCATTCTGGTTTTGCATAATGCATCTGACTGGTGCTTTTTCTGCAATACAGAAATTAGCACAAACTCACTGATTGCATAACTTATTTCTTTGTTAATTTTTGGAATTATATAAGGAAAATATGGAATAACCACAAAACTACAAAAGCTTGCCATTCATGGAATGCCGGTCAGTTTAGGTTAGCTTAGGTTAGGTTTGGTTTGGTTATGATAGAATGAAAATAATAAAATTTCAAACAGGAAGAAAAATAAAAATAAAAAATAAAAGAAGAAAGAAACGAAAGCGCATGAAAATCCACTTTGTCCATCCCTGCAGGGGTGTGGCGGGTGTTGCGGGTGTGGCGGTAGTCAGGGTTATGGAAGTTTAAGCATCAGGACAACGGCCTACCCGACACGATCACAGTTGTGACTGCCTTTCTGAAGAAGCCCGTGCCTAAACTTTTACCCCGCCCACCTCATTCTCCTAATCTATATATAACTCGGAACAACTTCTGGCTCTTCCTGAATCCTGATCTTGAAAAATCACAGCTTGATGGGGCTTGCCTGCCTCGAAGAAAAAATAACAAGTCAGGTAAATCCTTTTGACCTTTTCTCTGTTGGCTTGCCTGCCTCGAACAAAAAAATAGCAAGTCAGGTAAATCCCAAAAAAGCCAGTCGTGGCTGTCAAGTACCTGCAATGAATGCATCTCAATGCTGGGAGGAATAATATTGGTTTTTTTTTTTCGATTTCTGCCGCCACAAATCTTTGCATCGGACAGGGGTTGCGTGGATGGTTGGAATGTCGGCTCAGGAGAGGGTTGTTTGTTCAAACGCGATTGGCTATCTAAAAAAACGAAATTTTGGGCACATATTTTGAAGCCCTTATTTCGGAGTCAATATACCAATTATATCATTGTTGAAGTGAGCACTCGCTGTGCTAATTCACAAAAGATTTCTTCGTTTCTTTAATTGATTTCAAAAAATACAATTTTCTAGATCCTTACATTTCTATGCGAAACCAGAATTATGCGAAAGCCGAACGCGGATATGCGACACCTGAATTATGCGAAACAAGAATTATACGAAAGCCGAATACATTCGGCTTTCGTATAAAAAAGGTTCAATTCAGGTAGAAAAACCCATTATGCGAAACCAGAATTATGCGAAACCAGAAGTAGCCGGCTTCAATGAAGATGTTCTTAGATCAGCTTCCTCGAAACAGAATATCTTGGCGACAATCGATGAGAGAGGGGAGCCCACAGCAGCACCTTCAACGGGCGACAGAACATATTTGTTTTTTGGAGAAATATGTGTTTTTCACGCAGTAACGGGCTATATTCACGATTATGCAGAGGCTTCAAATTGGGACATATAGAGCCCTTAAACAGTTTTCGTTCCAGGAGATAAAGAGCATCCTAAAGAGAGCAGGAGAGCAGGAGATAGTTTGGGCAAGAAGACCTACGAAATCGATTTCAAAACTGTTTGCCAAGTTCAATTTTTTCTGCTTACTGTTACACAGAAGGGCCAAGTGGTCGGGCACAACCCTGCGTTTGATTCAGTTTCTCGTTTGTCAAGTCCCGCTAAGAATATTCTTGACCGGGTGATGTCCAATGCAACTTTACATTTCCCACTTGAATAAAAAGGCAAGTAATTTTGCTAGATTTGAGTGAATCAGTGTGGGAACCAGTGTTCAGTTTCAAAGAATTACACCGAAACGTCCTTTATATAAAATCGTAAATCGAGTGAGTTTCGTGTTTACACTGATATTTTCCCTTTTTGGCATTCACGTATTTGTTATTTCATTCAGTGTGAGCAGTCCGTATTATCAGACCCCCAGACCCACGTCA
>JASGXE010006271.1:0-35915 GCA_030068105.1 Sinentomon sp. SZTP_YWyxl
ATATGATTTTGCTGTTGGACTGTACGATGGTGACGTTGGCATGAAGCCTCCTGATGGACTGTATGCTGGGGACGTCGCACTGAAAGTGGGAGAAGTCGGACTGTACGATGGTGACGCTGGACTGTAGCTTGGAGAAGTGGGCTGTATGACGGAGATGTTGGGCTGTAACTTGGTGAAGTCGGGCTGTAGCTTGGCGAAGTGGGGCTGTAAGATGGGGATGTTGGACTGTACGAGGGTGAAGTAGGACTGTAGCTGGGAGAAGTAGGGCTGTACGATGGTGAAGTTGGTGAATACGACGGAGATGTTGGACTGTAAGATGGAGACGTCGGACTGTAGGATGGAGATGTGGGGCTGTAAGAAGGAGATGTGGGACTGTACGAAGGAGAAGTTGGGCTGTAGGAGGGGACGTTGGACTGTAAGATGGTGAGGTTGGACTGTAGCTTGGTGACGTTGGACTGTACGACGGAGATGTTGGAGAATAAGACGGTGATGTCGGACTGTATGACGGCGAAGTAGGACTGTAAGATGGAGATGTTGGACTGTAAGACGGAGACGTGGGGGAGTAAGAATGGAACTCCGGAGACTTGGATGGTGACGTTGGGCTGTAAGATGGTGAAATTGGTGACGGTCCGATTCCATATGTTGGAGATGTCGGAGAGTAAGATGGTGACATGCTGGTCTGCGAAGGACTTGGAATATAGGGGCTCATTGGAGGTCCAGGTGAACTTGGCGATGCACCAGGAGACCAAGCAGGTGAATATCCCGGTGATAAACCAGTGGCATCACTTGCAGCCGATGGTGAAAAACTGGGACCCCCTGGAGTCATTCCACTTCCCAAACCTAAAAGAAGAATGGGGGAAATGTTCATAAAAATGTTTTGGTTAAAACCGAGACAATAAACAAATGCACCATTTCTTGTCTTTCAGATCCTTCTGTTGTTATTCATGACACAGAAGATACACAAATTTTAAAAATTATTCTGCATATCCCAAGAGAGATTTGAAAATGACGGATCCAGTTGCGCAATCGTCATAGATCTTGAATCAACAAAACTGAAATTTTGAATATCCATTTACGAGAAAATCAATCCATTTCTGACACACAAACACAAAATGTTTTGATAGTTGATAAAATCTCAAATGACAAACAGGAAATGATACAGCTCTTTGAAATTAATTATCCCTGCTGTGAATCACAGCATAGGTACTTACTTGACAGGCTGTTTAACCAGCATCGTTGGAGAATTTGCACAGAGAGGCCAGAAATTGTTACTAACCGGGTGACCAAACACTTCCATATGCTGGCGTTGCTCCTGTAGCCCACGGAGTCATCTGAGGAGACATACTTGATGACGGTGTACTGGCTGACCCAAAGAACATTCCAGCACCACCCATCATCCCAGGACCCAGATTCATCGGGATCTCCATTCCAAACGACATTTCTCAGCATCAAGTAGAAGATCAAAGCATCCTGTTCCCATTCTTGGCAATTGGCCCAAGATAATGTTCTCCGAAACACCACGCATTGGGTCTACTTCAGCATGCGAAGCTGCGTCCATCAGTATGTCCACAGTCTCCTCAAAAGAACACCTTGTTTAAAAAAAAAATAAGGGAAAATATTTTGGGGCTGCAGGTTACACAGTAAGGTGGAAAAATACTGGATTTCTTAATACTGGAAGTAAAACCACACAACAGGAAGTCTGAATTTGAACAGATTTACAGTGCAATGCATACAATACATGCTAGGGAGAGAATTTTACCAAAATTGAATTTTTGTACAATTCATTTGCATCTTAAGGTGGTGCCAGAGGATTTTGCCACATGCGATATGCATACACCGCTTGGTCGTTGGGGGTCACACGATATGCGAAGGTGGTGCGTTCAGAAGTGCGAAGAGGTTATTTTCAGTTGTGGATTATTCTGGAGGAATTGGATTGAACAAAGATTGGAGTTGTGGATTGAACAAGGCCAGGAATGGGAAAAAGGCCAAAATCAGAGAAATGGACTGCACTCGAAAAGACAACTCTTCAGAAGGCAACCAAGACTCTTTCCTCAGAACGTTGAACTCCATCCCATATCTTTTCCAATTTACAAGAGAAGATGAAGAAAACAACCGAATTATCTTCCTGGATTTTTCAGTATCACGCCACTAGCAACCTCTCAGCCTCCGAGTCTTGTCGCTGTTTTTGATTTTTTTTGTTGCCATCATCCTTATCGAAACTTATTACCAAGAAGACTGGATAATGAAGGTTATTCGTCATGCGCGAAGGCATCTTTCGGAAGCATTTGTTATTATTTTTTCTGATCAGGTGGAGCTCCGTTTTCGTTTCCACAGACGAACTCGTCGGAGATGGTATAGGTATCTGACAGAAAGCATCGCGGGACAAACGTGCGCAGAGCTCTGTCACAATCTTTGGGTGAGTAGAGTTCTGAACAAAATGTGAGGAATTGTGAGACAAGAAAAGAAAGCTCTTTTGCACTTCGAAATCCACGAACTTCGAAATAGAAAATCACGAGGAAAGCAATGAAATGGCGCATCACGACCTAAACAGAATGTCGAAGCGACGCACATTTTTGCATTTTCGCTTCACTTGCTGGGGGCTTCTTTGAAACTTGTTTTGACCAAACAATTGACTCACTACTCTGTCACTCAACGGAGATTTTCTTTCCACGTTTGGCTCCGGCAGGATTCATCATACACAAATCCCACAAAAACACAACACTGATTTGGACTTGACCACGGGAACACTCAGGAACGTGTCCAAACGCACACATTACAGTTCGCAACAGCACGATTTCAATTTGACGAATTCATTTCGATGCTTGATGTTGATGACGACGATGCTGGAGATCTTCAAAAGAGAGCTCCAATGTGAGTGATCACACACACAAATCCAAGGCAACGCAAAACATGCAAAACTGATTGCCCTGGGCTGGCGCAGTATAAACAGAGCTCCAAAGCGCACACCTGCTTTCTCGGAATGACGCAGCGGATACTCATGGCCGTTTTATATTTTGTTTTGGTTTGCTTCCTTTCACACAATGTTTGCTTGCCGAATGGGCAGCTGATCTTCGTGCCCATGTTATAGGACCAAAAGAAGGTGACTGTGTTGGATCAGGTGTTTGTAAATGTGAAATGCAAGAAAAACAGCACTTGTTTGTGAAATCAAGAAACCACCGTGCAGTGCAAAGAATCTTTCCGGGGTTTTCTCGAGATGTCCCTTTGTTCATTATTTTATTGGTGATTTTGAGAAAATGAGACGTATGTGGATTTGGTGTCATGCCAAGTCATGTCAGTGATATCGAATCGGACATCAATGATGTGCCAAAATAAGTGCGCTGCCAGCACAAAAACAGAATCATCCATCACGATTGCGTAAAATGCCACGACAGCTCAGAATTTTTTCGGAGCTCCACGTGACGCCATTTCAGTGCACGCGAGCGACACTGGAGTCATCTACTGCACTGCCCAATGAGAGCCCCTGCTTACATCCACCTATACCCAAAGAATGAACGATCGCTTGTAAATAAAATTTCTTTTTTCCGCACGACATTTTTCCCGGCATCTCTTTTCGCAATTTCTTTTTTACCGTTTCATATTTTTCAATTTCCTTTCTTCTCGCCCGCACGTTCATTTTCATGGAAAACATGCAGTGGCAAACAGATGGTGTTGTGAATATCGTGTCACAAAACGGTGCCAAACTTTTATCCAATTGTTTTGGCTTACCGATGGATCCAATGACACGGTCTGGGAAAAGATGTCACGAAAAAGCAAGAGCTAGGATAATGAGGCACTAGAAAATCGTGGCAGTAAAGACTGCCACGGGAATAAAAAAGGCAGCTTAAGGGGGCAGTCAAGTCAAATCGGCAACATTCCGTAATTGTTGACAGAATTGGCCCAAATTTTAACCACACTTTAGGATGCTTTAGACATCATTCTGTGCAAAATTTCACCTTTGTAGCTCAACTGGTTCTCAAGTCACAGCTAATTTTGTATACGATTAGCGCTTCAACTTTCGGCTGGTGCCCAGCTCAAGCAATGCGACATACGGTGCCCAAGTTTGTCATACATACGTTAAAAATGTGAAAAATGGAGTGATGAAGCCAGATTTGCATTCCCATCACTCTCTGTGCAGGAAATGCTAGTGTTTTGGCTGTACGCGCTAGACTTTTCCCTTTCTCGTAGTTCGATGGCAATTAAAAGCCTACAGAGGGTCAGAAGTAATTGTAATTCAAAATCTGGCTTCATCACTCCACTTCTGACACTTTTTTACATATGTATGCCAAATTTGATCTTTCTGTGAACTCGACATCCAGAGATACAGCTGCACAAAGATATCCGAAAGGCGGAAAAAATAATTTGCAGCAAATGAAGAATGAAAACTGGCAATGTCCACAGTTGCAATTGGAGCGCTGTTGCCGATATATGCCTAAATGATGCTAATTTCACCTTCAATGCCGTTTTGGAGTCCAGAAATGAATTCTACAGGGTCGAATTAATAAAAAAAAAACATGCATCTTCAAAAAAGGCAAAAATGCCATTTTTTAGCAAAATAGACTTGACTGCCCCCTTAAGAGTGATGTAGGTAAGCTGGGCAATGTAATCACTTGTGAAGCCAGCACCTATTCTGCCATCAGGTGTGTGAAGTTGGACCCCCGACTGAACGGAATCCAAGTTTGGAAGAATGGACCTCAAAGAACCATCAATGGACTAATTTTCCTTTTTCTTTGGACCCCTGCATTTCGCTAGCAAAGTGGGGTCCTTTTTTGGGGGTGTGAAGTGGACTCTATTGAATGGAATCCAAATGTGGACGAATGGACACCAAAGAACTCTCAAATGGACTCATTGGACCATTTTTTCCTTTTTCTTTTGAAACCTGTTGTTCGCCCGCAAAATTAGGTCTTTTTTGCAGACATGAAGTCCTCCGACTGAGCGAAATCCAAATGGGGAAGAATGGCCATGCACAAATAACTCGCAATGTGCTTATTGGACCATTTTGGACCCTCCTAATTCGCCCGCAAAATGGGGCCCTAATTTATGGGCTCTTTTGGGACTCTTTTCCTACAAAATAGTTCTTTGTACCCATTCACTTTTGCTCCAATTTGAGTTCAGACTCAGAAATTCACATAAAATTTCCAAATGAAAAAAATATCTCAACGAAAACTGAAGTGCAATATTTGTGTTTGGATTTTTTGCAACTTGAACTTCCGTTTTTATTTATTTTTTGTCTATTTTTGTTTATTTTTCACCTTCACATGTGTTTTGAAGGTGTCGCTTGCACCATTTCACAAACAAAAGTGTTACACTTTGGAGCCCACTTTGCGGGCGAACAGCGGAGTCCAAAAAAAAAAAAAGAAAAATGGTCCAATGTCCATTTTTCGTTCCATTTGGAAAAATGGTCCATTGACGAGTTCTTGGGGCCCATTCCTTCAATTTGGATTCCGTTCAGTCGGGGGGCCAAATTCACACCCCAAAGAAGTATTCCCTTTTGGGGCCGAACTGGCGGGTCCAAAAACTAAGGAAAAAGGCCCAGTTAAGAGTTCTTCGGGGTTCATTGTTCAGATTTTAAAGTCCATTCTTCCGAGGGGCCAACTTCACACACCTTCTGCCATCCCCTGACCTTTTATAACCTACCCTACCTATCTCAATGACCCACCTCAATTACCTACCTTAATCCTACCTTCGCTTGTGCATATAAAAAAAGCAGCATCATCATGGGACACGGATGCTGTGACGACATACGAGAGAGAGGTAAGGAGTCACACAACATGGCAAACGAGCCAATAAACACCGCCGAAGACTAGTGTCTGCCACATGCGAAATCAAAAAATGTTCAAAATTTTGAACTTCCCATGTGGAGGCGGTTTTCGCCGCATGCGTTGTTTTCCGCCTCCGCACGCCTGTTCAGACGATGCGAATTCCGCTCTGCAGCACAAAACGCACGCCGCATGCGGCGAAAAAAAAACACCGTCTGGTGCCACCTTTAATCCAAAAACTTTTAAACACAGAATACTTATTTTTTCAACTGAACTTCAACAGGAATATGAATCTGTAAACCACATCGTGAAAACCACAATATGAGATCTGTAACTGGATGAATACTTTCCAGGCTTTTTAAAAAAAATCACCTCTTGTAACCTCAGCAATGAGAAAAAATTTTGAAACGGCATCACAAGAGTCATTTAGTCACTTGATTATTTTATTGGCCCTGTGATAAATCATGTTTTTCTAAATCACCCATGTCGATGTTTAAAATCATGACCAAAAAACAACCCAGTCTCTGCAAAACAATCCAGGTAGAAAAAACTTACAGAAAAAACAATCCAGTCTCAGAAAAACAATCCAGGTAGAAAAAATGCCAGAAAAAACAATCCAGTCCCAGAAAAACAATCCAGGTAGAAAAAACTGCCAGAAAAACAATCCAGTCTCACCTCATTAGTGCACCAGTATCCTGCCTGTTTATTCCATGCCTCGTAATGGCCATCAAGTGTCCTTTCGCCGTCATGACATCACAGAGCAATGCCAAATGACGGTAGTTCACGTATAGGCCGTAGAACTGCAACACCATGTTCATTTCTTTCTCCACAGACTTTCTGACAGCCTCAATTCCCAACACCTTTGGATGAAAAACAGATTTTCGAGCATTTTAGCCATTGAAAGCTGTGGTCACCCTGTAATGTTTGCATTATCTATGTGCTTCAAGGCTTTTTCCAGTAGGGCCTTTCCATGGCCACCTTCAATTCTTTTCAGAGCGTGATTTTGCAGAGGCAAAACAGAGAAACACCTTATCTGTTCTGATTCACTTCCCCAGAAAGCAAAATTAATCATCTCCCCGTGAATACATAGCCCGCCAACAGTCACCATTGTTTCCAGAGCAAACCACATTTTTTTCTTGCGAGCAGGTATGGGAAGTGAAGGTCACACGTACAGTGTAGGAAGGAAATTTGAATGCTCTTTGTGAAAAGCTGACTTTTCTATAATACTAATAGACGTGCAAGGAGATTATTGCCTTGGAGAAATATAACTCATGCAAGGAGTACCTATTGCCATGGAGAAATATAACTATCTCACACTGAAAGGAGTTACCCGATTAAAGGCCATTTTAGGATCGGTGTCACGATTTTTCTGACGACGTTTCGACCCCTGGGCTGGGGTCTTTTTCAAGTCTGTTAACACGATATGATCGCTGCCGCTGGTGTTGTGCGACTGATGCAGATGGATCGCTGCCGCTGGTGTTGTGCTACTGATGCCGCACAACACGAGCGGCAGGGATCATATCGTGTTATCGGACTTGAAAAAGACCCCAGCCCAGGGGTCGAAACGTCGTCAGAAAAATCGTGACATCGATCCTAAAATGGCCTTTAATCAGGTAACTCACTTTCAGTGTTTGTGAAACGGATCGTGGCACCACACACGATTTGATAACTATCTCACTGAATTTCAGAACCAATTGAACCTGACCAAATAAAATTATCCAGCTCACCCAGTTGTTGTTTATTTTCACACTTATGAAAAAGGATATCAGAAAATAATGAAAATTTCAACAACTAAAAACAGTCTGGTCTGAGCAAACAAAAACTTGCAAAAACTAACCGAAAATATTTCGCAAATGTCGTTGGAATAAGTCCGGACTGGGTCGATATCTCTTTCACTGAGAACCTTCATGAGAGCAGTTCCATCCGTTTCCAGAATCCACTCTTCAATTGCTTTGAATTCTCCCAACTCAGTTATCACTATTCGCTTCTTTGAATCAGTTGTTGGCCTGTGCATGTAGACCTTACTGATCGCTTCGATACCCTGCAAAGGGAGGGAATAGAGAAAAAAAAGAACAAGTAAAACGTGGTGTGTAAATCCACTTTAGCATCAAAGTACAAGTACTTTGTTATCAATTAATGATTAAGTGAAGGCTAAATTACCTGCCTATTCCTCATCGATGAATGAGAAATTCTGCAACACTGGACACAAAAAACTTTTTTCAACTTCGCCATCAGAATGGCTGACTGCACTGCAGAAATTTGCAAAATAAACCGAGGAATAAAATGGAGAACTTATTCTATTCCACCAGATTATTTCAATAACTTGCCTATCTCTCTCGCAGCAGAAACATTATGATATCCAATTTTGGCCAACACTTTTTTAACCTTTATATCACTTGTGACAGCTGTACCTGTCAGGAAAAATATTAGGGTTTTCATCGCAACATTTTGACATTTTTCATCCATTTTTTCTGAAAAAATGCATCGTCAGAGATGGGATTGGCGAATTCGAATTCACACTGAAAGAACCCGATTGCTCAAAAGTGGCAGCTGCACAGGCCAGGGAAGAATTAGAGGTTTCCATTGTGCCATTTTGACATTTTTGGCCACTTTTTTTTCCGACAGGTGTGGCTGTCACCGATGGGAACGTATAATTCACAGTGAAGTTCACCAATTATAAAAAGGTTAATTAAGTCAATGAATGTTTCTTCCTGACATCCAGTGAAAAAAAACAAAATTTATAGTCTAGTGCTGACAAAACACTTTGATCATGGAGTGTAACATAAAAAATGAACCATCTGATCTTCCTTGAAAAAAAAGGTTCTGTTGTAAATCCCATGCATAATTAAATGCATAATTAAAACAAAGAAACATTAAAAAAGCAAGGTTCTCCGTACTAGCGATGCACCCGAAACGTCGACTCAACTCAAACCATGGAGATAAAATCGTCGAAATGCCCGATAAGGGTGATATTCTAGTGTCAGACACATCTCCAAGTTTCCAACCCACTGTTTACAGTTTGTTAAGCAAGGATCTGTTGTAAATCTCATGCATAATTAATTGCACAGAAACATAAAAAGCAAGGATCTGCATGAATCCCATGCAACATAGCTGACCTGCAAAGTCATGTCAGACAACATGTTTGCTTCAATGCATCTGAGGAACATGTCATCTTCCATCTTGTCAACCTGTTCCTCTTCATCTTGAAATTTGCCCTCGTCACTGTTCATGATTCTGATGCGGAGCACCAACTTCTCAGCATTGTCGTCGTTGAAAATGCAATTCAAGTCATCTCCAAAACCAGCACTGATTTTCTCAGCTATCTGCTCCATGGTTAATTTCTTATCTGAAAGTAAAGTAAAGATAGCCAATACAAACTCTCTGGGGAGAAAAAAATTAAAAAAAAAAAAACATCTGCACCAATGGCACAGCCTTGCGAGAAAGGTATCCTTCAGCAGACGAAGATAAAAAAAAATGGTAGAAAAAGCTAACACTGGATTTCCCGGTCTCCAGAGGTGGATGCTGAAAAATACGACACCCCATTCTCCAAAAAGGTAACTAATTATGGACAGACAACACAAAAGTAATCTGCTTGAAAAAAAAATAATAAAAAGAGTGGTTGAAAGTTGGAAGATAAGTAAAAAAAAGTAAAAATGATTGAAAGGATGGTTATTGTATGTTCAAGGGCTTGTGCCAAAATTTTGCACCATTGGGCAAGCAGGGGAGAGAATGCATACCAACAGTAGTTATTGCAGAAGTCATGGTATCTTGGACATGGAATTAAACATGGTGCATTTTGTGGTAATGAAAAAATCGCAGCTGGAATTAATGTCGTTACGAAAACCTATCATTAGAAAATTCAATATCTGATACAACAAACTGTAGTGGCCTTTTGAGACTGAAAAATTCCCCTTGTCCAAGAACTGCCATAGAAGGATCCAACGCCACACAATATAAGAAAGAGCTATGAGGCAATTTGGTCAGTGGAGATCTCATGAGGGCCAACGGAATAAGTCAACGAGATAACCACAAGTTGAAGAAGATCGTAGCCAAAAGCTGCATAAACAAACCTGTCATTCGTTTTCTGTCAAGTTCAATTCGAAGCAGCCATGGAGAAATCCTTGTCGGATCAAAATCAGGCATTTCGTAGTAGACATTCACAAATTCCTGATCTTCTGCAATGACGGTGTTTTGTGGATCCGGATCATAGTAGATTGCAGTGTTTGCCGTTACCTGAATAAGAAAAAAGAATAAGCAACAGATGTTTAAGATAGACCTTCAGAATTGAAGTTTTTGAAGTCTCAGAATTGAAGTCGTTGTTACGGTTACGTTGTGGTAAGTCACGGTCGTGGCTGTTGCTTGGTTGTCTTGTCTTGGCGATTGTGAACAATGTGGAATGTGGGGGTCCTTGTTTGGGAATCTTATCTTATCTGGGAACTTATTGAATCACCTGACTTGAGAAAGACTCCAGTCCAGGTTTCGAAGCATCGTCCGTCAGCAAAACTTGACATTCGATGCGACAATGGCCTCAAACCAGGTATTTTTGCAGTGTTTGCTCCCCTGATTACAGGCAAGCAAGATTAGCCCAAGAGTCGAAAGAAGAAAATGACCCAGTCCTCATGACAATTTGCACAAAATTCTTGACAGCCTAATTACAATGTTATAAGAATACATGTCTTGAGCACAGCTATGCAAGTATTCATTGCCCACGCAGACAGGTGCTGGCAGAAGCTGGACATTTGTGCGTCAAATGATTTGAACAAGCAGTCTCGCATAAAAAGACATTACACTTGAGGAGACAATGAGGAAATAGCCAGGTGTCAACACATTCTGTGATTTGGAAATGCAAGTTGAGACATCAGCTCCTGATGTCCAGACACTGCCAACCGCTGTGCCAGCAAATAAAATCGAAAATATCAGAAATAGCTCAAGAAACAGAGTTGGCATTTCAGTCATAAAAATCTAACCTTCCGCAAAGTTGTGTGCTCCAATCGACACAAAACATTCTTTGCCTTATCAATATCCCTGGCTGGTGCACCGGTCAAGAACACAGTCAGGGATGGAGCTTTCGGTTTTTTACTGATGTTAATAATTTCCTGTAAATTTTAAAAGAAATAACCCAGATATAAAAAAAATAAAAAGAACCCAGATATAAAAAAAACGACAAGATGCATGACTGAGTTTTCGCAGGAGGAAGGATGATAATGTAAAAACAGATTCTTCCCCAACATCTCGAAAGATGTAGAAGAAGGGAGAGAGAGATGGGGTCATTATCATTCATAGCAATGAGGTAAAAGGTGCTCAGCATTCCACAATGATTAAAGGTACTTCAAAATAAACACCAATTCAACCATTGTAGAGTGGTAAGCAACTTCTGCCTCATTGCTTTATGTCCACAACATCTTTTTGCCTGCACAACGTTTGCTATTCACTTCAACATCTTGATTCAGATATTTGACCAATTTCGACTTTTGATCGATCTTGTAACATTATTTTCCAATGCAAAATTATTGCACATTGGAACACACTCCAGCACAGATAGGCCTAGTGAAAATGAAGACCTGTGAATCAACAGGCATGTGAAAGGGATATCACTCACCAGGTTGACAAGTTTCAAAAGCGTAACATCAAAAACGGTATTGGTCTAAAAATGTGTCCCGAAACTATGGATGCAAAAATGTGAAAGAAATGAGAAGCTGAGAAACACAAATAAAAACACAAAATTCCAACAATATCACGACCAGTATGTAGAGAAATTACTGGTTAGGAACTTACGAGAACTTTCACTCACTTCAGCAACCTCATTTCGACATTTTTTCTGGTTTCTACCCACCCGATAGCAGGTGGCTTTTCAGGAAATAAACTTCAGCATTGTCAACTCATCAAAATTGACTCACAGGAGTTCACCTCACAAATGAGAGTTCTCTCACCCTTAAGAGGAGTTCCTCACTCACAAATGAGTAGAACTCTCTCTCTCAGTTCACCATTCAAGTGGATCAGAAACGGAGAAGTGAATTTTCTGAAACACTGCTCTTAGGAGCATGGAACAGATTCTCAGTCGAACAGAGAACAAACACCAAATAAGTTTGTTGATTAGATATAGGTTTAACAATAAAAGTGCACATTTTAAAAACTGACCTTCAATCGGGGTACACCAAGTGTTACGTTCTTTGAGGACACGCCAGCAAAGTGAAACGTGTTCAGTGTCATCTGTGTGGCAGGCTCTCCCAAACTCTGAGCAGCCAATGCTCCAACCATTTCGCCCGGTTGCACTTGGGCCTGCTGGAAACGGGTTTCAATTTCACCGATCAACCACTCAAACGATTCCGACGTCAGATGGAATTCCTCGGCCACTCTCTTCGTGCACAACGTTGAACGGACAAGAGACTGGAAGAGCAGAGTTGCGTTCTCGTTTGCTAACTTGCTGAGCCTATCCTCACCCTTGACAATAACAACCCTGGACAGAAGATCACGGACCCCTGCAGAAATGCAAAACAAAAATCAAAATTATCTGCTGACACAATAAAAGCTGCCGTTCAAACAAAAAGTGGTTAAGTAAGCGTAAATTTGATACATTCCCTCAATTCACTACCACTACTGTTGGACCGAGTAGCATGACGACAGTAATCCATAGTTACTGCAGTCTACCAGCCATAAGCATGCCATTGTCTACTTTAAGCTGTAAGGGAAAATAATGTTTTCCGTAATGTTCAAGCTACTGATCTTCGTGCTGGGTTGTTAATTCCATGCCTGCAAAGCACCACAATGAATAAATCGTGCACCTGTTTGTTGGCAAAAACATATTTGTTGCAGTGTATAGTGGCAGCAGAATTTGTTCCCACATACGTGTACATTGTGTTTTCCCATTTAACTGAAAGTTTTTTTAACTGAAAGAATCCAAAAGTTTTTCCTTTCTTTTATTCTTATGCAGACTGTAGAAATAAAAGCGCTAGATTTCAATAAAACGTTCTAGAGATGTCGATTTTGACCTCGGTTATCAAAGAGGATCTTCTATTTCTGCAGCATACGAGTTTTTGCCAAAACCTGAACGGGCACAATTTTTTCATGTAATGTTTTAGTGCATTTATTCCGCCGGCGCTAGTACCAGCAAATGTAAAAATGAGCTGCCAACGGTAACTGAAAAAATGATTCGATGCCTACATTTGAGTCACATTTTGAATGACGAAAAATCAGGTGACAATGTCTGTTCTGAATCTGATGACTACTTTTATTCATACAAGTTGAAAAACAGTTGCCCCAGAGGAGAAGCAAAAAATACCGCTCACCTTGGATCACTCTCAGTGGACTGAGGTCACTTGGTATTCTCTTGTTGATGTGGAATATTTTCTGAACATTCCAAATCATCCTGTGAAGATTGCATGGTAAAACCACCCTGTTCTCACCCGAAGGGAATATCTGAAAGAAAAAGAAGGAAAGAAATCAGATTCTGTTTTTCATTTGTTGCAAGTGAAAACAAGATCTGAAGGTGGTTTTTGTGTGCTGCTTTAATGCCTCTCGATGGCTTTTTCCTCAGACAAAATACAAGTTAGAATGGATGACTGCATAAACTGCAAAAGTATCAACTGTGACTCAAGTAAAATTGGTCATCCCAGATGACCACACTTTGCAAACCTGCAAACTAGTTTCAGATGTTAAAATGACTTTTGCGATAAATGGAAAACTGTTCGCAGTCATAAATCCATGATTTATAAATTTAAAATAGCATGCTCTGGGTGTAATAGTGTGTGCATAAATGCCAAGAAGAAAGACATACGCTGACAATCAAATCAAGCATAATCAATCAGAATAGTTAACACTTAACAAACCTGTCTCAGGACTTCCCTATCCCTTGACAACTGTTCCCATTCTTCTTCAATCTCCTGTATCACATCTCCACAACTCATCAATTCCCTCAAGACATCTTCAGTGAAAGTTCGTCGAAGGTACCTGTAGTGAAATAAGTCAGTGAATATGCCTTGGAAGTGGGAAATATGTCATGCAACTCATTCGCAAAAGATATCAAACATCATTGATGAACTCATTGATGAAGATACGAGAGGCAATGCAGAGGACAGGATCAACTTGTACAGCATGATTTTTATTTGATTTCCGCCATGCAATACTCATGGCCGCAGCCGGCCTGCGGTAAGTGGAGTATTGTGGTGACACAAAGCATGCAACAAATAACCCCTTCCAGGTTGACCGATTGCTGGCAACTCCAAAAGAGGGGGACGAGACAAGACAGCACAAAAACGGCACAAGGACAACACAAACAGAAGGTTGTGGTTATCTTGGTCGGGAGAATCGGTTAGTCGTCAGACGGCCGACCGATCTTCCTTACAGGGTGCACGACGTGTCACGTGAACCTGCAACCACGGCGCACCCCAGGATCAACTTGTACAGCATGAATAGACAAAATTGTAACTATAGCATGAAAGTTAGATGCACTCAATGGGCCAAAGCCTGCGGAAGTCTGGAGAAAGAACAGTAGTCATATTTGAATGTGATAATCTGATAAAAAAAAAAGTGTAAAAGTGGCAATTTACTACATTTGCGTGTTTCAAGTCTTTTTTTTTAACCATTCTCAAGCTTTCAATGAAATTGCAAATCTGTGCAGCTTCAGGTAGGCCTACCTAGTTTCTTCTTCAGTAGGCTCACCTTTCGTTGCTTGGATCAAATTTGAATTTCTTCTCGAATGCTTTGTTCGACAGCTTGATCGTTGGTAGAGCTTGAAACTCTACCTGTTCCCCAGCCAAACCATCCTCACCATAACGCAGCTGAATCAACTGACCAACAGAATTACGGATTGTCCCATCGTAATGGACCATCACAGATTCCATAGCTTTTATCAGACGACGCTGGATGTAACCTAGATTGCAGAAAAATAAAATTACACCTTAAAAATACCGATCTTGGGGAAGACCGAGATCAGCATTGGAAACCAAAGCTAGAGTCCGCAACGATCCGTCACGTCATGCAACAGCCCTGATTCCACAACTTGGAATCCAAAAATCAAGACAGAGCACAAAAAGCATGACAATCCCCAAAGGCCATCAATGAAGGCCAAGGGAAATAAGAGAGAAGCACTCTAGTACGCATTTTTGTAGAATGTTGTTCACAATGCCTCGCAATTTCTCAAGGAAAACCTATTAATGCCAATCACCATACAAGGCTTCAGAATGTTCAAGGGGATAGGTGCTTGCCTGTTCCCAGACCGAAATGTCTCCAATTTGTTAAAACCACGGGGGAAAACTGGAGTTCAAAATAATGAACGATGTTCTGTTTCAAAGAAACCTGAATCCAAGACCAAAAGACGGCACCTACATATTTAGAAAACCTCACTAAGACAAGGACCATCAAGTTAATGCCTCCACTGACGAACACAAACATCATTTGGCTGGCAACAACCGGTCGAACATTCCAAATCCCACATATTCAGGAAAGATATAAACATATTACAAGGGTGAAAATGATCATAAACGAGGATGCCTTGAAAATGTAAAAGGGGAACGTCCAAAAGGGGTCACAAAAATAATGATGCCTTGGAAACATAAAAGGATGACGTCGGTAACGTAAAGAGTTTATGAAAGCATGAAAAAAGAAGGTAGAAATGTTATGCCAAGAAAGGATGAAAATCTGTCTCACCTGTTTCTGCAGTCTTCACAGCAGTATCGATAAGACCTTCACGTCCTCCCATGGCATGGAAAAAGAACTCCGATGGCGTCAGACCAGCAAGATATGAATTCTCAACGAAGCCTCTTGATTCAGGACCATAGTCATCTTTGATGAAGTGAGGAAGTGTTCGTTTCCTGAAGCCGAATGGGATACGTTTACCCTCAACGTTTTGCTGGCCCACACAAGCAATAACCTGAAGACAGGATGACGGAAGTGGACTGATTTAAAGATGGCTGATTTCATAAGATTCTTGTCGCATAAACAGAGCACCACTCATCAAAGGGTTCAAACTGTTATGGTGAATTTTGGAATTCCCCATTTGATGCCGAAGTGAGGAACTTAAGATTCCAAATGAGAAACTCAAAAAGTTAAGTACGATGCAATAAGAAACGAACAACTTCACTGGCAGACTCGGGAACATCCGTGGAAAAGTCATTTCCTGTGGGAAGATAAGTTGTGAGAGGACCTTCCCACTCATAACAAATTCTCTGCAACTGAAAACCATGCGAGGGTTTCCATTCTTCACGACCTACCTCTCCACCGTAGGAAGTCTTGACATTTCTGCATCGTGGAACCAATAGATGAGCCCCTTTTGGCTGGTGACAGTTGCCCAAGCATAGGAAACTTACTTGCAAGTTAAACACCTACATGAACTTTGAACCTTTAGTTCAACAGTTGTTTCGAAGACTTCTCTCATGGCACACTGGCTTCATCATAACTGCACGCGGTGCGGCTATTTTTCACTATGGGGAAGAACACAACCACAATGTCTATGGTGCAAAATTGACAAGCAAGCATGGAAAACATGCAGTCAAGTATAAAAAAAACAAACCTGGGAAATGTTAATGTTCGATCCCTTAGATCCAGCCACCACCATAGCCTTCAAATTGTTGTATTCAGTGAGCGATTTTTTGGCTGAACCACCAGTCTTATCTCTGGCATCGTTTAGGATTCTGTTCACCTGAAAGCATCAATAAAAAAGATGTAATGTGTTTTTGTCCACTCAAATTAACAGGATGACACTTGAATGAAATCAAACCTCGCGTTGGGAATGAGAGTTTGTTAGTGTGAAAAAAGTGAAATTCATCCAACAGCTAGGAAAAGAAAAGAAGGCAAATTCTGCAAAAATTGGGTTCTTTGACACTTTGGAGGGGGCATTGACAGTTAGGAGCGGTTAGTGGGCACTGACTGGACTAATTTCCATCATTTGTATCCTCCACTATGTTCAGGGGGTATTACACCTTTGTCAAGTCCTCTGTTGGTCCACTCTTTCTCGACAATGGATGTGCAATAACTCCGAAATGCAGTGGACAGCATACTGTAAAACCAGTCTCGTACTTGCAAACTAACCACTCTTGAACAGGAGTGCCAAAATGGGGCAAAGGATCAGTTATGTCCGATTGGTAAACATAAAAAAGACCTGCACATCACAAGATCTCCTGCACACACACCCACAGCTAAAGTTACAAGTCCCAATACCAGAATGCAGAAGAAACTCAGCACGGAAACGAGACAATGTTAATGTCTATGAGCCTATGTGACCAGAAAATTCCGAAACAATGTGGGCACTTTCTAAAGAAGTGAAAATGTTGTTTCTTGAAAAATGTGCCAATTCAAAATCATCTCACTCCAACAATCAGCATCTACTGCATTGCCATCGTCCAATAGTTAAAAACGTGGGGCAGTCTGAATAAAATTATGTGCAGAGATAAACTACTGTCAAGCACGAGAGAAACACCAGAGCCTGACCCACTCATGTTTACTACATTTTGCAGATTTTTACATGTAAATTGAAAATGATGTTCCCAGAAATCACACACCAATTCAATAACTATAACGCACGGCAAAAGAAACTGAAATTTTTTCCATCAGAGCAGCTACTTGATCATCAAAAAGGATGCAGCATCTCCAAAAAGAAACAGTAAATCAATCTGAGAGATCTTCAAATCATCAAGTGATAAGATACCATGCAATTTCCTATTTTCCACTAAAAATCGGGCGATAAAAACTGGCAAGAATAGAGGTACTTTAAAGGTCGAGCATTTTTAACTGAAACCTTCCGATTGTGAGTGATATAATTTCAGCAGAAAGTGGGTTTTATTGTGGTTTATGTTGACATCCTCTGAAATTGCCTTGCTGAATGCTGCGCAATGTTACCAGGAAGTCACGTCCCCATCATCAGCTGCAGGTGAAGATGCACCAGACTGAAAGGACACCAGCGTTCCAAGTTCCAACAGGCTGAATCACTCCGAAGCCTCAGCATTGACATCCCATCACCTTCAAACAAGCTATGCAGCAGATTGGACCTCAACTAAAATTGTGGTTGAACCCAGACATGCCCATAATAGATATACACCGACTAGATTGTTTCCGCATCAATCCCAATGAAGGCGACCAACTCCATCAGTCGTAGGTGGAAATCCATAACTACGAAATATAAATTGCAATCAACACTTTCAACAAGCCCAGCAACATCAAATGCACCCTGTTCTGAACTGTCGTCTGCACATCCAGTGTCAGCACATCCTGATGACGACGTGACATCCCGGAAACACTGTATGGTGACCAACACGGCAATTTCGACGGAGATCAATGTCAACCACAATTGTAAATCACTTTGTCGAACTTTTACATTTTAACTAGGGCTGAGCCGGTGCCACTTTTTTCCGGTACCTATTGTTACCTGCGGTTCCGGTACCGGTACCAGATGCTGGTTTTAAGGGGGGTAAGGGTCAGAAAAATGAAAATTACATGATTTTCGGACTTCATGCTTTTTGATGTCACCAAATAGCCCATTTCATGCTGATTCCAATGATATAATTGCCATTACTGTCGCTTTATTGGTTGAGGAGCTACCGCGATTCCCGTGAGACAGCGTATTTTGCATGTACACATACTTCGAAAAATCCACAGCATTCAAGGCACGTTTTTACCACTTTCACTTTTTTGGCATTTTTCGAACTTTCACATGCTTTTTCTCAGGCACCAGAAGTGCTTGAGAGGTAATATTATTGACACAATGGACGAAAAAAGTATGCCCTTTTGGGTGATACGAGCCTGAATTTCAATATTTTAAGTTGTTCATAATGTTTTGGGCCAGCATCAAGAAAAAGGTCCATCACTTCTGCCGCAAAGCAGGAATATGAAGGAATGTTACCTACATGTTTATGAGAAAAAACTTCAAAAAGCGGCTCTTTCACCCAAAAATTAATTGCTTTTGTGGCATTTTTGTCCAAACCAGATCAAAAATTCTACCGGTTCTCCTCTAAGTTGCGCTAAAGTTTGGAAACCAAATTGTGACCTTTGGCCCCACAACTCAGAAACGACTTCACCTAATGAGGTGAAATTTTGCGCAAGTGACCTTCCATATGAGCCCCAACTGTGTGCCAAAGTTGAACAAAATAGGATCGTGAACACGTAAATTGGCATTCGAACCCCTCTTCAGGGGCTCAATTGACAAGAGGAGCAGTGTCACTAATCACTAAAATAAAATTATACTGAATTTTCCCACTGCAATTTTCTGACTTCCTGAGCTGATACTGCCAGGTTACACCCCTGGATTTTTTTTATATCTATTTTCATTGATTCTTGATGGTCTATTTTCGAATGCACAATCGAATTCAGGCAGATGGAAAACTGAAAACAGGAAATGGAATTCAATTTTCTTCATGCCAGCTAAACGTATGCAAGTCCTATGTGGTGCCATCTTTAGAATTAATTTCAAGTTGAAATCTGATTTTGTTAAACAGGCAATCTACCCTGCAAAGAAAAACACAAACTTCAAGGTGCATAGAATTTGATTCAAAGTGTTGATATAGAATTTGTGGGAAAAAACATTGCGTGCTGGGAAAGAAAAAAAAAACGTGCATTTTGAAGCAATCTCCAAAGGGAGTCTTTTGCTTTGAAGGTTGCTTCCTGGCAAGCTAGTATGTTCCAAATTTCTTCAGCGGAGGCACAAACAAAGAAATTTTGCAAATTGTATTCGCTACTTTTGTTGTTCCATGGCCGAAATTCATGGAGAGCAGGCTCTGGACTACGGCCAAAAACCGAAAGGATGACCTGGAAAACAAAAGTGCGCAAACATCCTGGCGTATCCAGTCGAGACACGATGTCAAAAAACACAAGAATCTCATTGGCGGCGAGCCGATGTCAAAAAACACAAGAATCTCATTGGCGGCGAGCCGATATTTTGCATCCTGGCGCATCCAGTCCAAAATCACTATGCGCTTTGGAATTCCTTTTTTCAGAAAAAGACTGCATGGCAACCAGGGAACAATGCTCACAGAATGCTGCGTCCCCACTGATGAATCTTCAGCAGTAGTTGCATCTGGCTTTTATAATACCAGGAAGAGCCCCAGAAGGAGGGGCCTGCCAAGAGTCTGGGTCAAATGGGCGGGGCTTGCGAAATGCATTCAGTTTCAACTGCATGCTCCTCCCACTCATGGCTCTCAGGTGCATATAAAAGCCAGAGGCAGAAATCAACTTCAATCAGTTCAGGCGATGGAATTGTGGGTTGCACAGCACATTTCGAGGTGCAGTCTGTCCACTGCATGTTGGTTGCCCAACCGGCCAACCGGTGCCGGTACTGGCGGGTACCAAAAGGACAGATACCCGCCGGTACCAGTACCATTGGTAGCGGTCCGGTACCAGTAACCGGTAACTGGTACCGGCTCAGCCCTAGTTTTAACGTCCTATTGACGTACAATCAGCAATATACAAGAACAAACTTCACAATTCTTGCGGGCAATTAAATGAAAATAATAACACTGGTCCAGTGTCCACACACCTTATTTTCAAAAGTCTGTCGCAGTGTGTTACCGGCCGTTGGTTCAAGTTCCATGTTATGAGCCTTCTGAATGACATCTATCACGTCTGCCTTGGCCTTTCTAATGGTATCTTGGATGTCAAGATATGTCTGAGGATCAGCAATACTGTCACCAATACCAATCGAATGACCTGCGAGAAAATGGATAGGTAGCAAGCAGCACAAGTGAGAAGGGTGCAAAACGAATGTCAGAAACAACAACCAAAATCAGGAATGAGAAACAACCAAGGAAAGAGAAAAAGACACGCAAATAAAATTAAAAGTGTTCGAGCCTGATTATTGCAAAGAAGACTCTTCATCACAGAAGACTTCTCTTGAGACACTCTTCAGACTCAAGAATGGTAAAGTTTGTGTGAATATCCGCTTCCTTCTCAACAGAGAGTTTCTGTCCTCTCCCCCTTCTTCCCTCCCCTCTTTCTCCCACCTCCCGCTCCCTTTCCCAAGTGAGAAGGCTTCTGCTTTTTTATTTATTTAAAAAAGTCCGCTGCAGTTTTGCAATCTAATGATTCGTCAACTTAATTCTTTATTTATTTGTTGTTCTCGTTTTCTTTTCAGCATCATTTTTTCGCATCGAAATTGATTCAGCTTCCACATTTGAAAGGAAACTGCAAACACAGCTTTCAAATTTAAACTTCCAGAGTTTTGAAGGATCTAACTGTAACCTGCCCAAACGTCCAAGAGTGAATTTTTTGAAAATGGACGAACTTTAGGCAGAAGAATTAATGTACTCATACATGTAAAAAATTGCAAATTCTGATTTTATTAAAAACTCCACGCTGCAGAAATTAACTATCCTCTTTTATAACAGAGTTAAAAATCTGAGAGCACCAGAAAGCTTTGTTGAAATCTGGCACTTTTATTCCTACCACCTGCATAAGAGTAAAAAATAAAAAAAATTCGGAGGCTAACAGTTAAATGGGATAAACACATGAATGAGTACTTTTTTCCACCGCTACTTTCCACCACACAAGTTCAACTTATAACAGTCTTTTGAACCAAAAAGAGTCAAAACTCCTGTAGATTGGAAGATTTCTGCATTATAAACATCCCAAAAATACCTTCAAGTAGAAGCCAATTGTTGACCACAGTTTGAATGTTTCCGTAGAACTTTCCACACTCCTCGTGACCCAATTCCACCAAACAGATATGAAGCAATGAACCTGCTGATGCTCCAAGAGATTTCTTACACAAAATGCCCATTATCAGATCACCATGTTCCACCATGACCTGTTTGTTTGCAAACAAAAAGAAAATGATTAGACACTTAAAAGGGCCAGAGTTGTAATTAAAAGACCGATGTAATCTTAATTACTCAGAGTAAAAAGCATGTGTGCAGGATGGAGAAATATTCTGATCAGTAAGATTTCCTCAGCATGCACTTGGAAAAAGAACGAGAATTTCTCCTTTAATTGTCTCTTTGGCATCTACTCAAACATCTTCAAAAAAAAAATAATAAAAAACAATGAAAAGAAAACTGAAAACCTTCAATTTAAATCTTGCAGTGTGAAGTTCGGAGATAATTTGACAAGACGATAAAAGATATTGGGAGATAACAAGAGACAATACGCTGTCTGTACAGCCGCAGCTGAAGATGGGAACGTGATGCCCCAAAACACATGGTGCGAAACTCAAACCAACGGAGTCAGAAAATGTAAACCATAAAACGGATTCAAGTCAAATGTCAACCTAAATTCAATGAAGCATCTCACTCTATTGAAAACCTGCCAAGGAATATTTTTTGAAACTTTTGAAATGATGCTTCGCAATTTGTTGAAAAGCTTCCAAGTTTTTTCTAAACCTTCTATTTCTCAATATGAAACATCTCAAACAGCGGAGAGATCATGATGGGGGTAACGCTAACTCTGAGCTGCGAGGTAAATTTTTTCCATTGTAGCAGATGGCAAAAATTTACCTCGCAGCTCGGAGTTAGCGTTACCCCCGTCATGATCTCTCCGCCGAAAGTGTTGCAATTTTTTGCAAATGGCCTGAAACCATCAAGAAATGCATCAAAATGATGACTGACTGACTGTTGACTGACTGAGGAACTTCTGGCTCGGTTCCTCAGAATTCTGGAAAAATGGTGAGGGAGGACAAACCAATGTGAGAAACACTGCAAGGGACGAGACAGAAAATTGTAAAAAATCACAACAAAAATTGAATTAAAAGTATGGCAAGGTGGATGGCATGAGAACTAATTCTAAAAAAAATCGACAATAAAAATGCAAGTCCTCGCCTTCAAAAAAAAAAAAAAAAAAGAACGATTGGCTAACCTTTGTGTCTCCTGGTGAAATCCACTTGTAGGGCCCATCATCCTCCTCATCTGGATGTGTGGCATGGGTTCGTATCATGTTCACATTGCCAGGGATTATCAACGAAAACAACTGCTTGCCTGAATGAAGGAATAGAAACAGACAGATGAATGAAGAAGTGGATGTGTGTTAAAATTAGGAATGCCCAACCCAAAGAAGCTGATTGCCAGCAGTCCGCCATCGACCAAAAAGTGTTGCAGACAAAAAACTTTGCTTTGGAGTTTTATTAATGTCTCTTCTTGGGGTTTATCAACTTCAAGAGCTCAGTATTGCAAGTGGTTTTCAGTCAATGGTATCATTATGATATCCGCAGCAATAAACTCATCATTGCATAATGGTAAGTATCAACACCAGAGGAAGCTTCCAGCTGAATTCTGGAATAAAATGGCAGGCAAAGCTGTACTCGGCCAAGCTGACATCTGCCCTCGGATGTTCTATCGTGAGTTCGCAACCATGACAATGAAACGACCAATAAAAACAATCGCACAAACCTGTCCAAAGAGCTTTGGGCTTCAAGATTGCTGGCTGAGGCATCTTTCCATCCCAGATCGGCAGATGAAGTAGCAAATTCATCATTTGTTCCTAAAATTGAGAGTGGGATTATTGCCAACAATGGACTGATTTCATCGAATGAGAGGCAGAAATAACAACCGTGGATATAAGAACTAAAAATGCGCAAAAAGATCACAAGCATTGTTTGCATTCTCCCTTCTCATATTTCAAATAGCCAAAGATATTATTCAACCCACTTCAGACTACTGAACAAGGGATGGCAGACCCACAACGGGAAGATTGGACACAACAAAGCAGAGAAGCAGCAGGAAGACAGGTCTCGTCTGTATGAATGATTTGTGAATCTATGACAGTGCTGGAGCGTGCGGCCGCGGTGGATGCCTGGATCAAGGATTGCTGTCAACCTTCTTGATCCGCCCGAGATAAGTAATTCCCTGAATCCTCGGATTAGCTCAGAGACTATAATCGTCCAAATTCTGCATTGAAATAATTGTTAATTGAAAGGGGGGTGTTTTAATTCAGCCCATCCGATGACTCCCTGGTGGGAGTCAACGGACTCATTCTTACAATTTCTGTGTCAAAACAGCATCAAAATTAAAATAAAATGCACCCTCTATCGTCAATGCTCTGGATCTGTAAAGGACTGAAAAGCTGAAAAATGAAACATTTTGGGTTTCGTTGGTTTTTTGCAAGCGGCGGTCGGCGACCCATCGGATCAGATTTAAAATTGTACAGACACCAAAAATATAATGGAGAATGCACTACCAGAGTCACTTTAATTTTATATCTGCTTTGTATCTCCAATGAAGAAATGGACACTCAAGAGAGTGAAATTGATGAAAAAATGGACACTCAAGAGAGTGAAATTGGTGACCTTTTAATTTGGGTGGTCCAGAAAAGGCCAGGGCAATGCAATGAGAATAAATGAAGCTCTATCGAAATTCAGGCATGAATGAACATACAAACCTAGATTGGACAAAACTTAGTTGCTAGGCAGGAGGCAGCACAACAGTATCAGACAGGTAATTTTTATTTATCTAACCTTATCTAAGAAAACATCTCTCTTTGTCATCTTCCGCACTGCAGTCAGTGTATCTTGCACGATACCCATGACTGGCTTGTTAGCCTGAGGCGTGATAATCTGCCTCGTAGTGATATGGATATTCTCAACCTCAGCCCTTGTTTCCATGGATTGTGGGATATGCATGTTCATTTCATCACCGTCAAAATCGGCATTGTACGGGGAAGTGACACTGCGAGGCAAAGAAATAGGACAGCAAGATGGTAATGATAAAAAAAACACGGAATAATCAAAAGTGGGCAAATTAGGCAATCATAGACCGACAGATTTTGCGAGTATTTTATCACTATCTGCAAAAGATGTTCAGAGCATGAATTTTGTGACAGATTTTCGGCCTAGAACAGTTCAAAAATTTTCGTCAAACATGTGAGCTCAGCCCTTGAAACATTTTTATATTGGGTTCTGCAGTTTACAGAACCATTCGACTGGAGCTTTCGTTGGTGAAAATCTTCAGAGAAGAATTTGGGTGCAGGAAAAATGCTAGATGCGACTAAAATAAAAATTCAGGCACATTCATTCTCATCATTCAGGTACTGCGACAATTAAAATTCCCAGTCAATGCAGCATGAAAACCAACATTGCTGGGAATTAATAGAAATGACTTTTACTCAGCAGCCAACAAGTAAAATCTATGACTTGGAATGAATGGAGTCGACTTTTGGCAAGTCACCTGAATATCAATCTGGTGCATTTCAGGAATGGCAAAGAATGGCAGGCAGGTAGTGTCCTGAATCTACACAAACCTGAGGTTCATCCTGAATGTTGACCAAGGTAAAACCTTGACCCTGTGACCCATCATGGACATTTTGTGCAGTGTCGGTTGTCGGTTGAATATGATCAAATCACCATCTCTGATGTGTCTCTCAACCTTATAACCGCATTGCAAGTGCAGATCGGATGGACGTGGATGAAAACGGAGATCAATACGTTCACCATTATCACGTATGATGTATTTTGCACCTGGATATTGCGAGTTGCCTCTTCTCACCAGTTCTTGCATCCTGAAAGAGTCAACAAAAATAGCTGATTAACTAGGATCAACATAATCACAGGAGGTCCTCAAAGCACCATCGTTCTGATTATCAAATTAAATTTTTACTGAATCATTTTTGCCATGCTCCTCTTGTCGGCAATTCCAACATGTTGCTTCGAGAAGCTCACACAGCCTGTTGAAAGTTTAGAGTTCGGCTGATTTTTGTGCCTTCACCTTTCAAGGTTGACCTCTTGACCTGGTTGTAACATCCAATGCTTTTACTTTACTTGCTACAGATGTTAACCACTGCTAAAGCAACAGGCAGTAAATGCCGACCAGGCTTTACACCCCCTGAGTAAACGGACATCCGAGTAACGATGTTTTCTTATTTCACCCAGAAAGGTGTTTCATTGCTTTTTAGGCGATCTTCCCAAGTCTACAAGATCGGACACCCATAAGCAAGCACTGCATTTGTGTTAAGAAATCGAAGAACGATGGTTGATGATTTGAAGGTGACATCAATTGAAATAAAAAGTTTCTGTTTCATCTTCTTGTGTGAGGGATCTTTTAAATAAAAAACGCGCTTGTTGCAAACAAGAATTGTTGGCAGTATTCGAGTTGTGGACAAGAGAGTCCATTCAAAACTTTTCAAGCAGGCAGGTAAAAATATGTTGAAGAAATATGTGTAAGCATGTAAAACTTTCAGATCAAGAAACGGACACCCACCAATGCAGGCGTTAACCTCTTCCAGTCCAGAGCGCCATACGTTAGCGCTCATATGGATGTATTGTACAAACCAGATACCTACAATGCTTAGGCAGTGGCACCAAGACCATAGCACCATCATTGGCACCCTTCTATTCCAGACACAAAGACCAGAGATGCAAGGTGCAAGTTTAGCGGCAGCAGATCGCCCTATGTGGCACTCTACGACTTTGAGTTCAGGACACACATTTGCATCTAGTGGAAAGAAAGCGCCTCTGTAGCACCCTGGACTTGGTGACAACGCAGCTGCTGGACTAAAAATGGTAAATAGAGATCGACCGGCAACATGTTCAATTCAAAATTTAAAATGCCTTCAACTAACTTATCGATGTTGAATGGAGTGACGATCTCTGGAAAAGTGAGATTCTGCGCAATGGAACGAGGAACTCCAACTTGGTCAATTCGAAGATTCGGATCCGGAGTGATGACAGTTCTTGCAGAAAAGTCAACACGCTTTCCCATCAAGTTACCACGGATTCGGCCTTCTTTACCCTTCAGTCGAGCTTTGATTGCTTTCAACGGTCGGCCACTTTTTTGCACAGCTCTGCAGGAAGCAGAAAAACAAAAAACACATTTAACAATTCATGAGGAAGTTTTGGAGAAAGGGAAATTAAAATTTAAGCTTATTTTTTTCTTCAATTTTAATGAAGTTGGTCACACGTCACAGATCCACTATTTTAACTTTAATTCAAGATTTTATATTTCTTGTTCAACCTATCCTGTTTCCACCACAATTATTGATCTTTCAGTCAGCATCACCAAGTCACCACATCAAACACGGTGAGATAAGCACCCCAATCTTCACAATGCATGTGGCAAAAGACAGCAAAAAATGAAAGAAAAATGAATTGCAGTGCCTCACCCATTGGTAGATTTAGAATTATTTTTTTCCGATTTCGTTTGAGAAAAGACTGGATTTAGTATCAAATCCATTGGCAAATTTCAAGGATCAAGGGATTTCCTTGTCAAGCTGGTTTCATCATGAAACAAAAACTCAGCCCTCATGCTGCGCAATAGTCAGTCTGACGGACTAGGGAAGTTTCTAACCTTGGTATCCCTGGCATGTCATTGTCGATTAATGTTGCCGCATGAAACTGCAGCATCTTCAAGTTTTCAGAGAGAACATGGGTGGCAGCACCAGACTGCTCGTTCCTTTGAAGCTCATTGTTAGCTTTGATGATGTCTGCCAGTTTATGAGTCAAATCATCCTGAAATAAAACAGATAGATTAAGATAAAAGAGAAATAAAAATAGAAAATGTCAGAAATGAGTTCATGAATGATTTCAGAAGTGGGTTTTTTTCCTACAATTCAACCCAACAAGAGTGCCGAAGGTGCATGACCAAAACGTTCAGATGATGTTATGCCAGTTACGCTGCAGTTCTGCAAGTTTGCATGGCTTTCACTGGTTCGGTGGCACTCTGCCGTTCTTGAAACTCTGCCGTTCTTGAATTTTGATGATGTTCTGCTTAAAAAAGCCCACATATTTTGCGGACTAACCACCTTATCGTTATGGGTCACCGACGAGCTGCTGATGTGGCATCGCTGCTCAGTTGCCCAACATCAGGCACAAAGACTGAAAGGATCTGAGCAGAAAATATCACTACCCTCTATCGACCATGCAAACTGTCCCAACAACACACTGCTGCAAAACAGAACACAAATGAGTGAGAGTATACAAATGCAAATGAATTTTGGCACTCTCAATTAAAAAGTGGCGATGGCAGAAAAGAAACCTTATGTCGAATTATGACTGCAGATAATTCTAAACCTGATCACAGATTGGTGCAAAAAAATTATTGCAATCTAGACGCGGCCTTTTCTTTAGACAAGCTTTAGAGGTCAAAGGAAGAACAAATTCCAAGTAAAGTCTCACCTTCAAGAAGCAAAACGAACCTGGTTTTTTGCCGATCCAAACATGACCACAGCTGGTCGAACAGCAAGGGGTGGCACTGGCATGACTGTCACAATCATCCAGTCTGGTCTGGCAAATTTAGGATCCATGCCCATGATGTAACATTCTTCATCTAAAAAATTAAAGCAGATTTTTTTGGATTACCTACCTGAAAACCTCACACTGAAAGACAGTTGCCCCACCCAGTGACACAACAAAGTGGTGTTTGGAACAGAATTTCAAAAATGAAATAATTTGTCAGGATTGCTAGGAAAAAAAGGGCACATCCCACACCAGATAAAGCTCCTGGAAAAGACATGTCATCCTATTCGGCAATTGAATGGACATCATTCAGTTTTGGATTTGTCAAACAATAAAAAGAAATTTGGTTCCTAGCATCGCGGATTCAACATTCGAACCAAATAATGACGAAAAACTCATGTCTGGATAAATTCTATCAATCCAGTGGTTAAAGGTGAGGAGAAAGCACTTAATACAAATGTCGTGATCAGTGTGTTGGTACCTATTAATCACAAAAAGTAGGCACAAGGCTTAAACCAACTCGGTAAAAACGTACCTGATATGTGTTTGAAAATTTCCCAAACACGCTCAGCAGTCAAAACAATCTTTCTCTCCTGTGAATCTTCATTGACATGCTTCCACTCTGCAAACAACTCCAGGCCAATACGGCGAATCTTTGGCTGATATCGACCGCACCCCCCATGGCTTGGCTTTTTGTTCTGAAAAAAACAAAAATAAAAAAATAGTGCCAAGAGATTACCTTTGTGACGAAGAATGTCATAAGCAACAGTGAGTGGAATACAACCCATGTGAAAGAACCAATGGGCATCGTCAATTCTAAAGGATACATTTTTCATAATGGGAAAAAATTTTGGGGAATAGAAGCCATGGTAAAGAATCAATAGGGTTCGTGAAACCTCCAAGAAATGTTCTTCAAGATAAGAAAAATAAAAAACAGCAGTTCACACAACCTGCTTTGAGGAAAGCAGCACTGTAGCGTAATGAGGAATGCATAACAAGGGAAGAAGAGAATGCAAACCTGTGAGGAAGGATCATCAATCGCTTCAGCTCGAAGATCAATTTCGTCCCCTCCCTCACATATGTTTCTGCCTTTACACAAATCGTAAACATGTGCCAGCCTTTTACGAGGTTGACCCTTAGATTTCATAACGATCTCCTTGATTTTGGGATTGTTCTGAAAAAATAAAAAACAAATTAGACAGGTCTTTGGTTTAGGTAAAAAAATTAGGTACCTAAGTTGACTTGAAGGCGATGCCTATTATTCTTATGCAAAATATTTTTCAATAAAACCAAACAGGCATTTATTGTGCGCAAATACGAGTAGGTACCTATGTATCACACAACTAGATGCCGATAAACCTAGCTGGATGTAATTTAAGAAAATGACAAACACAATATTGCTGAATTTACAGTTTTTTTTATTTCTTGGTTCTATACCTACACAACCAATAATTTTTTTTTTTTTTTATTAAATTGATCTCTGCAAAATATTTACGACAAACTTCAACATTTCTATTGAAGCTAGATTGTACAGCATTATGAAAAAGCATTGCTGGAAAAGCAGAATCGAACCCAAAAGCAGAAAGAACCCCTGGCAGAAAACAAGCTGCTCAGACTTTTGCAAACTTTCCCAAAATCACCAACCAAGCAGGAAACATAATACCTAAAATACTTGTAAACCACAAACAACAAAATCAGTTCATTCGTTGAAATGCGTAGAAATGTCACGTTTCGCTCCCGCTTCGAGAGCTTCTTTAGGCAAACAAACACCGAGGAATGACTGGCATCCGATTTTGAGTTGAGCTGAGGCCGACATGTAGAACATAAGCCTCAGCTCAATACGAAATCAGATTCCAGTCATTCTTGGTGTTTGTTTGCTTACTGAAGCTCAAGGGAGTGGGAGCGAAACCATCATGTTTCTCTTTCTACGCATTTTAACGAACGAACAGATTTGGCTGTTAGTCGTTTTACATTTTTTTTATTTCCCGATATTCCCGTGCATGGCGTGTTGCTGAAATTACCAATAATTAGGTAAGCATCAGACCATTGCTGCATCTAGCATCAAAATTGGACCATATCAACAAGCTTGCACGAGCATTTCACATAAGTCAAATATTTTTAAGTGTGTCGGTGGCTGGCTACAGAGCTTTGATGTTGGATCAACTTGTTTATCAGCTCTTTCGTTATTAGGTAGGTACCTGTAGGCACAACAGGCACTGTAGTATGTCAAAATGAAGGAGATTGGAAACATTTTGAGAGAAAGGAGGAAAGGGAAAAGGAAAAGAGAAAATTGAAAACATCAGACAAGTTCAATTCATTTCGGACTTTGTGTTTTTTTTTTTTTTTATATATATAAAAGATGACCATTGTTAACAAGAATAAAAACGGCACCAACATATTGGTAACTATCTAAAATAGGTACCTAATTGTGCAAAAAACACGCCAAGATAATCCAAACTTACAGGACTGACTAACAACTTTGAACAGTAAAAGCAGACACAACGTATTATCTTAATCGTCTTCGTAAAAAATCCCACATGAAAGACAGGCTTCGCAAGATCTATGTGGCCAAAATGTCCAGGACATTCGGTCATATTCCCTGGAAAATAAAATTAAAGACACCAGTTGCCAGCTGAAAATAAAAAGGCACTGAGTTGGGACCTGGATTTGGCAAATGGCAACAGTTACGCAGAAATCCTTCATGAAGAAATCAGTTCCAATGCCATGAATTACATGATTTTTTGATGAAACGATTGGTTTCAGTACTTATCAAGGGAGAGCCATCTACCAGGCACTTTCAGTCTCTGAAAAATTCCCATCTTGCTGCATGGCACAGTGATACCCCATTCACACTGGGCATTTTTCTTACGCGTAATTACTTAAGTAATTGGCGTAATTACTTAAGTAACTCAAAAGATAACTCAAGTACCTAATCAGCTGTTTGCTTACTTTTCTGAAGTAAGTTGATGTTCACACTGAATGAGTTTGCTTTTTTGCATTTCGATTTTCCATTAACCCTTAACCTGGCGGTGACATGTACACATGACTCCTTTTCTTTGCCATAAGCTGGCGGTTGGTTTGCCAAAAAAATTCAAAAAAATTTTTTTTAACCTTTTACCCATCTCCGAAACCTCTTCTTCGCAATGACGAAGAGTCCAGATGTCAATTCCAGCTGCAAGGCATCAAGAATGACAGATGAAGGGGTAAAAATCGGTGTCATGTACACATGACGGCTTCCCAAAAACTCAATTTTGGGACTTGGAAACGAGCCCTGACTTTTTTTTGATTTTCCGATTGTTTGTGCCAAGGTCAACTTTTCGGATGTACTTCCCCCGGCACTGGGTGTCATCCGAAAAGCGCTAAAATGAACCGTTTAGCCGGAAAGTGGCGAAAAAGCCTTCAAAAACTGGTTTCTTTTTCCAATGCGAAATCCACGAAATCGGTGTCATGTGTACATGACGTATTTGGCCACATTTTTGTGCCCTAAAACTACTCTTGACAAGGTTAGTCATAGGTACTCTGGTTAGTCAAAGGTTAGTCAAAGAGTACAAATACATATACTTTTTTACACTTATTCATGCTGGAAGACTAAATAAGTGTGAAAATATGCATTATCAGTCTTGATTTGTTGGAGAAAATCATTGATAATGGTGTTGGCATACCTCACAAAGGTTGAGGAAAATGAATACTCCCAGGATGAGCGCACCATATGGCTTTGCCGGTAGAGAAAGAAACCAGAATCTTTATGTGCATTTTTCTCCCATTTCATTTTATTTTTCTCTCATCAAGCCATATATAGAAAGGGGTAGAGCTTTTGTCGGCGTTTTCAACACCATTGGGGGGTCCATTGCTTTGTCTACGAACTCACTGGATGTGATTTTCGAAGTTTCAATTTTTCCAACTGCTTTGCTATACAATCTAAAGGCCCACAAGTTCAAACTGAAGCTAGTGGATAACATGTAGCAGTGTGGAAGCAGGTCCGATTAGGGCTTGTGCGTGCTTTTGGCGCCAAAATGATGAATAGGCATCAGCAATGAACGTCCATCGACAAAGTATCGAATCGCAGCATGGTTTACAGGTAAAAACTTGGTGCAAAAGATGGTGTCATGTGTACATGACACCGCCAGGTTATGTCTTCCTACCCCACCGCCAGCCAGAGGGTTAAATTGGAGGCATCACATGCACATGCCAGAGACATTGCACAGGTCTGTCCAAATTGGTGTCTGCAGCTATTTAGGTGGTGTTAGATATTAGGATGATAGCTGATCCTTGAGATCTGCAGTTGTGGTTGTGCTTTTACAACAAATTCGTCTCCCTCATGCTGCTGCCATTGGGAGATGTGAAGAGATACATGCCACTGCATTTTATTTTAATGCTGCATTCAGGAATGTTCCTGAACCACTTTTGATATGGAATAGATTAATTACGGTTATTGTTTTCTACCCATTTAGGACTGACTGAACAGTTTTCTATCAAGTAGAAAGCGACATGGTTCGACTCACAAGGTGTGGTGCTCATAGTCCTCCTACACCTTTGCCACAGAAAACACCTCATGCCATGGCCATACGGCAGCATTCAATTGAAGGAGTGCAATAAATGCACAAAAAAAAACAAACAAACAATTTCAGAAACAGAAAGAAATACACTCTCTGGACAGGCCCAACAGCCAGCAAGCATGCGGGAGGTACCTATATACCCTGTATGGCATCTCTTGACAATGTGGTTTTTGTGCTGTGTGCAAAAAACAGACTTGAGGGCTTTGAGACATTGGAAAACAACATAAAAAGTTGCTTACTTCTTACTATAGTAACCTCCTGGATCTTACTTAATCAACTTACTTAAACCGGCCCCTTCAAGTAAGATGTTTAAGTAAGTTGGCAACTTGACTTACTAAAGCAAGATACGATCACACTGCTGGTAATTACTTAAGTGAGTAAAACGGCCAGTGTGAATGGGGTATAAGATGTATCTTTCATTGTCGTTTTCTTGTTAAGTACCTTGGGAATTTGTGACAGGTAGGGATCTAAGTGATCCTATCACAGTCTGTCTGCATGTCATGCCACATATTTCAAATTCTGGGCCATTTTTTCTTTTTTCATCAGGACAGCCTGTAATTTACTGTTTTAATATCACAGTAAATTTTTTTATTTGGTATCGGGTGCAAGGATTTGTTTTTCTCAAGTTTTTGCAATTTTGAAGTTGTACCTGAATAGATAGTCTTTTAACAGTTTGCATGCCAAATCTTGGTTCAGAGTGTTCGGAATGATGTTTTCTTCAAATGGGGGATCTGTTGCCAATGATAGGTACACCAACCTCTGTGCTCCTTGGACCGAAAAAAGGCAATTGGTAGGTAGCTGAGAAAAAGGCAATAGGTACCTAATTTTTCTCTTTGGAACACATACCTACCGATGCTGAGAAAGAACAGAGTACACAGGTTGTTTTGCTGTTTCAGAAAATGAAACATGCTTTACATACCATGCTAGGCTTCTGAGTACCAATGCCAATGGTTGCTAGGTACCTAAGTTTACCAAGAGCAATTTACCCAATGGGTAGGTACCTATCTACATAACCAACAAAAATGCAACAAGGGTGTGCTCAGGCCAGTGTAATACTTACCTGCACATGTCTGGCAACGTGAATGTCGATCAATGACACCTTGTCTGGGATCCATCAAACCACCGAGTTTTGGCCTCCCCCCTTCATAAATTTCAGGAAATTTGATTCCTCCTTCAGTAACGGACATTCGCCGCTGAAACAAACAAAGTAAACAGATCCCTCAGTTGAGAACGAATCAACAATCATCACTGAGAGCAGGGCCGAAGCAGCCACCGGGGTTACGAAGAAAGTTGGCAAAAATGAAGAATTTGTGATAATTGGCAAAATGGGACTTCAAAACTTGTGAAAAATTGCACAAGCTGGAAGGGGTATTGGTATGTAGGTAAGTTGGTCGTAGGAAGGTATAAGTTCCGTAGGAACCTATTGTCCATGGTTGTGCAGACCACAATACAATTATTGTACCTGTGTGGATGTGGAAAACACGAACACAAATGTGACATATTTTTATTCTTTTTTTTTGCCTCTCTCAACACCTCGTGGAACATTTCTGTAGCCTAGTTTGATCTAACAAGTTTTTTTAGAGAACAGGTTAGGCATACAGTTTGAAGTGGCAGAGATATCTATAATTGAAAAATTTGCAAATTTGTGCTGGCAATTTGGAATTTTGAGTTGGGAAATGAGTCATTCCACCCCCACCAGACCACATTTGTTCCATCCCTGTCCGACAGAACAGAGCTGCAGAAGGCATAGGTAGGTACAAGTTGTACCATACAAGCTTATCTAGGTACCTACCTACCTACTTTTATGAAACACAAGTACAATCAAAAGAGGTCAGGATTACTCGAAAGTGTAGAATCATGCACGGTATGTAGGTACCTACCTACATTAGGTAGGTAGGCCTACTCAGGTGGTAGGTCGAAAGCAGAAGAGAAACCATTTCAAGGAGGTAGGTATGTAGGTAAGTAGGTGGAGGAGAAACCATTCAGGGAGAGCAGAAACCTATCCATAAAAATACCAATCGCCTGTCGGAAAACTGACGAACACATTTCCCCACATTCTTAATACCTACCAATTGCTGGGCTGCTGGATGCAGTTTTATGCCCAGGCATCAAGAATTAGGAACTATCAGGTAATCAGAATACCTAATTAAACTACCAAATATTCTGCAATACAGAACTTTTATAGCATTTAGGCTTCCACATATTTTCATGCGAGGGTCTTCTTGCAAAACAGAAAGACAAACCATTGCTGTGAAAAATACACAATTTAACAACTATTGACTGAACATTCAAACTCACCATTTCATCAGGACTCAGGATTCCAAATTGGACCCTCTTGACAGTCTTCAGAGGAGCTTTTGAATCATTGCAGAGTGCAGCCATGACTAATTCGATTCAGTACCTTGGTAGGTACCTACTATTAGTCCGGTTATTGATGTTCAGTGTCAATAAAAACCACTAAGCCCACTTTGTCGTTTTCAAAAACTGCAATAACAAATATGTTACTTGTGACAAATCATCCATTGTCATCTGGATAAGTTCAAATAGGCTCTCTGTAGATGCCTAAGTGAGTCCCTATTCAAATGATAAAATGTCTTTTTAAATAATCTTAAAAAAAAAAACTGCAGGAACCAAAGCCAGGGTTGCAAAAAGTCGGGAACACAGGAGCAATGCTCCCAGGACGCTTGAGAGTCGACCGGGATCGAAATTGGCTGGTGGCCAAAAAAAAGCTTTTCACGATTTTTCGACCGGGACCGAAATGATGCGCTGGCAAGCCCAACAAAAGCTTTTGGATTTTCGACCGGTATCATAATGGCCTGGCGAGCAAAAAAAAGCTATTCGACCAAAATATGACCAGGCTCGAAAATCCCTGCTCGGGGCTCCAAATAGGGGTGTGCGAATCCACTTCGAATCCAAAAAAACCGAATCCGAATCTTTCGAGCTCGAATCCGAATCCCAGAAAGACGAATCCGAATCTGCAGTTAAAGACTCGAACCGAATCCGAATCCTGTGACATTTTTTCGAATCCGTGTTTTGCGAATCCGAATCCCACCCATTTGTTTCGAATCCCAAATTTACGAATCCTAATCTTTTGCTTCGAATCTCGAACCCGAATCCAATGCAAAATTAAGAGGAGGTGGTATGGCTCTAAAGGTAGGGCTGCTTGGGTCGATACAAGTAGGTATTAAAAGTTCAGAAAACTATTGATCTACCAACATACCTACAGATGCCGATACCAATTAATGCTACTTATGCCCGAAACATGAATTCGATGCCCATAAGTGCCGATAGCAAAAAATGTCGATAGGTACCTAATCGAATTCGATAGGTAGGTACCTAGGTAGTGTTTGTTAGGCAAGGTAGGTACCATAGGGTGGTAGGCATGCCCATAAGGTGGGGTACCTTAGGTACCCCACCTTATGGACATGCCTACCACCCTATGGACGATCCAATAGATTGGTAGGTACCTACCTATAACCTATTACCTGGAATATTTGTCAATATCAATAGGTACCTATTTTGATAACC
>JASGXE010006272.1:0-21388 GCA_030068105.1 Sinentomon sp. SZTP_YWyxl
GAGGGATGAGCCAGGTATTCATGTATTCAACCAGGTATTCATGTACTCAGCCATGGAATTCATGTATTCAACCAGGTATTCATGTACTCAGCCATGGTATTCATGTAGTCCTACTCAGCCATGGTATTCTTGTACTTAACCAGGTATTCATGTACTTCACCCCAGGTACCTATATTCATGTACTCAACCAGACAACAATGGAAAGCAACATAAATGTGTCAATTGAATTGGATCTGTTGAATTGAAGCTGAATGTGAGTGACAATGGGGTGGCCGATTTGTTGTATCCTCTCACCCTTTCCCTCACTGGGAAAGCTCTCTTTTCGGCGGCTGTAGAAAATTTTGTCCTTTTCGAATTGAAATTTCCTCACACAGTCGGAATGGATTTTCGAATGAAGACGTGCGTCAAGCTTGCACCCTATATCCCTCGAATTTAAATTCATTCACTTTATCAACATGAATTTTCGAATGTCGTTTTGTGCCGCAAAAATGTGCGTTGATGCTGTTACGGTTCCCATGGTTGTTTATCAGAAGCAGCTTCAGGAGCATGGCGCTGCATAAAAACATTGAGTAAAGCACTTAAAAAACAACAATTATGCACTGCATATTGTTAATATGTCAACAATAATTTAAAATCTGAGTGCAAAATGCAGAACCATACAGTTAACAAGGGGTAACAATGCAGGTTTTTACCGTCCTGACTTCAGATGTTCTTCACAATACAATCACAGGTGATATGGCAGGAAGGCTATTCCAGACTAGGATTTTTTGGGGAAGGAAACAATTGTGGAGAATATTTAGTTTCCAAATAGGCATGGTTAACGTCATGCCATAGTCTGTCCGCCAATGAGTTGCTTCAAGCCAACACACTGATGGCAAAAGGAAGTCAGTAGTTTCCATAATTATGTCATTCAACAAATTGAGGTAATGTGTCTGACGCCGACTACATAGTGTGGGAAGTGTCGTTGAGAATTGGCCTTACACTCAAAGTTCTCTGATTTCATAAAGAAAAGAAATGAGGTGCAAACTTGACGTCAACCTGGCACCCCGAAACCAAAATTGCGATAGGTATTCACAAAATTCTTATTTAAACCAAGACGTCTTCTTTATTGCAGACTTTTTCTTTGTTTTCATTCTTTGTTTGAATGTGCAGTTCTTTTTTTGGTACCCTGTAGGTTCCTCCGTTAGAATACTTGCCGTGGCTTTATAGGAAAACTCTTTCTTTCCATAATGCCTATCAGAACAACCAATTTGCAATATACGGAGGTTATCAAAAGTCCTCAAACATAGGCGATATTTTTAAGTACTGGTTAACACAGGGGCCATCTAATTTCATCAGGGCTTGATGCAATTTCACGCCTCACACGAGTGTCATGATGCTTTGCGGGGCATGCTGCCATAGATTCTAAATGGCACCTGAGTTCATTGAACTCCAATGTTCGAAGACTTTTGATAAGAACTGTACGTATGTGCGAGTAGGTTTATGTAAATTTGTTTTTTTTTTAAGCAAGCAGCAGGCCAAAAGCAAAAATATGAGGGATATATAGGCCCCCTGTTGCAACCTTTGTGTTTTGTTGTAACACAACCTGCAGCACCCCCATCCGACCTCTTGCAAATGCATTCAATCCCATGCACCATTCCAATTCCTATTGTAATTTCTGTCCTCATCAATTTCAGAGAAGTGAACAAGAAATTCGTTGAAAATTCTCTCTGGTTCTCCCAACGAGTTCTTCCAAATTCCTCAAGTGCATGCACACCATCGTGAAATCGGAGTGGAGAATTTCAGAGATTTATTTTACAAGATGTCATCTCGCTGATCGAGTCCCACTGGCATTCCGTGAGAGCGGGTGTCTCATTTTTCAAAGAGATGCGATGAGGTTGTGGGTTAAGGGTGAGAATGAGGCGAGGTCCTTTCGACGTTGAGGTGCATTGGAATTTATCCCTCTGTTTCCTGTGCTTGAAATGCGACAACGCTGTTACATACACATTCGAACATGTTCAAGTAAGTCGAAATGTGTTACACGGTAAAGTCTTTCTTTTTTCAAGAATTTTGCGAATTCTCAGCAGTTTTGTTTGGTTGGCTTTTCCAGCTCTTTGTTCTCGTTCTCTCAAAGGATGGTAACCACTGCAAGCAAAAATCCAAATGAACTTACCTGGCTGCTTTTTTACTACTATAGGTACCTGCTCCACATGGGTGCGTTGAATAACGTCTAATTTTCGGAAGGTCTAAAAATTCCCCGGAAAGTAGTGCCAGACGAGAATCAACTTTTGGCAAGGTTAGGTTTGGGTAGGTTAGGTTAAGATAGGTTAGAATAGGCTAGGTTAAGATGGGATACGATAGGTTAGGTCAGGTTAGGCTGGGTTAATTTTGGCTAGCTTATCAATTCGGGCCTCATAAAACTTTTTAGACCTTCCGATAATCAGACGTTATTCCGGCAACCTTCTCCACAGTGGCGTGGAGAGCTTTTGGAAGGGCAGGTGCACTGTAAATTCTAAACGCCGTAGGTTCCGTCCACCTGTGGTAGTATGCCACCAAATCGGGGTCTGGGGCGGCAACCCCAGCGGTATTAAAAGGGGTGGAGACTTCAGGTAGTTTTGTTTCCGGAATCACACAAAAGGTATGACACGTTTTCAGAAATTTCAGTTACAGAGAGAGTGCTAAACATTTTGTGCAAAATTCGCCAAAATTTATGCGATACACGTCTCGAATCCTTTTTATTTCGTTCGCGAAAAGTGGATTTGAGCACACAGCAGGGCAGGTCACGTACCACCTGGTGCCCTCCCTTCTCCACGCAAATGCAACTTCAGATGAATAACATGGTGTGTTTTACGAAGAAGAAAATACGAGAAGAAATCTGAACTCGGGAGTGCTAAAGGGAGGGCGAAGGGTTTTGTGAGATCAATGAGGTGAACAGGTTGCCGCGGCACAATCGATATTTTTCTCTTACTCGGGAAAAGTGTACATTCAGTTGCAAAAAACCTGTCACATATACAGGGGGAATGGGAGATGATGATTTCCATTTGCAAAATACTTGTTACCCATGTGGAGATGTAATGGAAGAAGGTGATTTCCTTTTGCAAAATACTTGTAACATATATTGGCTTGCAAATGGAAATCATCATCTCCCATTCCCCCTGCAGTCCTATATGTAACAGGTTTTTTGCAACGACTGACACTGACAACCTCATATCAATTCTGTAACCACCGTTTTCCAGATACATTTTTGTATTCGTAAATGGCAATTTAATTGTAATTTAAAAACGTCAAATTTAAAAAATCAAATTGTAAACTGCAATCGACAAATGGTATAACGTTTGTAATTGTGATTGCACTGAATTGAAATTGCATTCAGATTTGCCATTTGAATGCAAATATCCATATTTTGACAAGATAAGGCTAAGGCAACACATGAACAATAAACAGATATTCTAGGTAAGACTGGAAAAATAACATGGAAATCAAGTAATTGAAAAACGCCAGAGCCGATAAAAGAATAATTCAAATCAATAAATTTATAAATAATTATTGTATGGGTTAGAAAATCTGCATGAGCAGGGTTTGCAAACTTTGCAAGCAAATGTGAGTCCTTGGGGAGGGAATTCCACTCCCGAAGTGTTGTCGGGAAAAAGTAATTGTAATGAGCAATGAACATCGTTATCGGCATGGGTATTTGAAAGCATGCAATTTACTACCAAGGAAAGTACTGGGTCGTTTGCATTAAGTACCCCTCGTGCATGCATTTCATACTATTTGGAATGCTTTTCTACACAAAATATGTACAATGAATTATTTCTGAAAAAGACTTATTGCAAAGAAATCATCAGTATCGCATTTGATAATTAGGTACCTCGTTTAAGGCCCTTTTTCAAAAGCGCTCAAACTCTAAAATCTCATCATTTTTACTCCGTTATTCGGTGCAAAGTGAGTATATGCTCTGTCCACAGTGTGCTTGGAAGCAAACCGGAATTCCTGCAACAATGAATCAAAATACAGTCGAAAATTGCCGATTCAGCTAATATAGCTGTGTATTAGAATGGAGGAGTTTCAAGCATGCGTTTTCAGCTTTTGTATTTTCAAACAGGAAGAAAACGTGGGTATTCTTGTCGTGTGTGGGCGATCTTTAATAAGCTATCCTAACCTTACCTATTACCCCTACACCTCCACCACTTTACGATGGGTGTCAACCAAGTTGTTGGTTGACAATACATATGTGACTAGCGGAATAAGAGGATAACTGCCAGTCGGTTGACAGCTACGAGTAGGCCTAAGCAGTGAGGGAAGGGGATGCATGGCGTACACGCAGACATCGTTAAAAATATTAAAACGTTCAAAATGCTCCACATGTTTTGAGCCGCATTTTTTCCTGCGATTGACTTGTTTGAGAAGCGTGAGCGATTTCCCTTGTTGTTTCTACATTTAGGTTCCCATTGATGTCGTTTTTTCCACAAAATATCACCTCCAGTCATTCCATGGCTTGTTTGCATGTGACCACAGATGCCCACGGAGCCAATCGCAGCTGTGTCGTTGGGACGGTAGAAGAGCAGCTGGCAGGTCTTATGGCAACGCGTAGTAAGCGTGTTGACATTGCTTGGAATCAGCGTATAACCAGCGTGAATTGGACATCAGGAAATAACCGTGGTTACCGCGTCACACCGGTGACGCACGAAAACGTGATGTGGACAAATGGAGCATATGCCGCTTGGTAGCTTTGTTGTTCAATAATGGGAACAAATACCTCTGGCAGAAGTTTTTTTATGACACTTTTCTGCTACTCTCTAGGTTTTAGGATGGACATGGCACAGGTTACAATAATTTTTGCTGATCGCCTGTTGCACGAACGTGCGTTGCCTGAGATCCCGTGATTTCTGATATCATCAAAAAGTTAAAAATCATTGGTATGATTATCACAATCTGAGGTCATCCTGCCGTTGTGTCCAATAAATGCGAACATAGCGAAAATGGGACACTCTGTACCATTGATGTCTACATTACCCGGCATCCGACACAGACACCCATGGGCGCAAATCACGGGGGGTTGGGGGGGTGCACCCCCCCAGAATTCGGTGAGTGGAATTCTGGAGGGGGTGGGGCCCTTTTGCCAACCCCACAGAGGGCCCCTGCCTCAGCCCTTATTTTCCCCTCTGGGGCCCTTCGAATGCCAGGGAATCAATCCAGCTCCAGCTTTCAACACAAAAACCTCATGTCCAAAAAAACTGCAAAAACACAAGACAAAAAAAGGAAAGTAAAAGTGAGTGCCAACCACCTGCTGTGGTAACGCTGTGGTAATGCTATGATGCGAAAAAAATTTATAAAAATGGAATTCTAGTGGATTTGGGTCCTCTGCCAACCCCACAGAGGGCCCCTGCCTCAGCCCTAAATAAACCCCTCTGGGGCCCTTAGAACGCCAGGGAATCAATCCAGCTAGCTTTCTGGGGCCCTAAGAACACCAGGGAATCAATTCAGCTCCAGCTTTCAATACAAAACCTCATATCCAAAAAAAAAAACCAACAAAACACAACAGACTTGCGGGAAAGTAAAAGCGAGTGCCAACCACCTGCTATGGTAACGCCGTGGTAGGTAATGCTATGATAACGAATAAATTTTATTGATGGAATTCTGGTAGATTTGGGCCCTCTTGCCATCCTCAGAAAGGGCCCATGCGTCGAGCACAAATTAATCCCCTCTGGGGCCCCCAGACCGCAAGGGAATCAATCCAGCTCCAGCTTTCAGAAAACTTCATTTCTAAAAAAAAAACAAAAAACAAAAAACAAAAAAAAAATGCACAGCAGATTTTCATGGAAAAGAAAAATAAATGCCTACAACCTTCCTGCCTCATTCCTAAAATGTGAAAAGTAAAGTCATCATTTGACCACATTTTAATGATATCGTAACGAACAATTTGAATTGGTGAAATTGTGGGAGGTTGGGCCCTCTTGCCAACCACACAGCGCCCCTGCCGCCGACCCGAAAAAACCGCTCTTGTGCCCCGAAAAAGCAAGGGAATCAATCCAGATCATGGCCTTCAGCCACTCTGAAAAAACCCTCATTTCCAAAAAAAAACAAGTCTGTCCAGTGGAAAAAAAATGAACGCCAAAGCACCTGGAATGGCAGCAGCCTGAATCCACATATACAGGGTAGCCCAAAAGTCTTTGGCCATAGGAAAAATGTAATTTTGATGTTTTTATCAAATCTTGTGATCTAAAACTCGTTCTTGCTCTAACCACGGTTGACAAGACGGAATCGGAACAACATGAGCATATTCAGGGATGCCCAAAGTTTCTGGTCATCTAAACAAATTAAATTAACTGTTTTTATGAAATTTTGTGATTTGTGACTTTTTCTAACTACCATACCACGCATGACACCACTTTATTCGGTGCTAAAATTTCCAAACAGAGCCTTGACATCCGATGTCAGAGCCAGAAAAAGTTTCACATCACAAAATATGACAAAAACGGCAAATTTGCGTTTTTCCTACAGCCAGGGACTTTTGGGCTACCCTATATTTGGGAGAATAGAAGCAGCATTATTTGTACAAATTTTAATGATACCATATGTATGAGCCTGATCACCCAGTCCTGGCCATAATGGTGCCCAAAATAGCCAAAATCCGGCCCAAAATGCATGTTGAAATTCCTAAAAGTTATCACACCTCTGTGGTACTCCCAGACATCCTGCTAGGCTCTGCAAGGCTCTGTCCCTTGGCATCCCACTTGAGCCAAGGACTCCGCCCCAGACCCCGCGTGCCCCCGACTTTGTTTCACAATTTAGTTTTTCAATTTAACTGCTCCTCTTGACCTTCTTTTGTTGGAGACATACCTATCGCTTTTGTTTTTGCATCTGCTTTCGTGAATTTCAGAAAACGTCTCTTGCACACACATATTTGGAAATTCAGGCTTTCGTGCAGGCCTGTTGCGAATGGGCCTTAAATTTTCAAAACCTTAAAAGTGCGCCCATCATTTCAAGGCTCATTTGGGTGCCAAAAATTTGAAAGAAACATCAATTTTAGACCCCAAATGAACACTCGAATTTCAAAATTTCTTCAGCTTCTGGGGGACTCTGTCCCCCAGACCCCTTGCCAGGGGCTCTGCCCCTTGGATCCCCGCTGGGGCGCTGCCCCAGAGCCCGTTGCGCCTGCGGCGGGCTTCATCAAATGGGCCCCTATTTCCGTAAAAAAGGGCCCCCGAGGCAACTAACCCCCCCAGACCTCAAGAGGGATTTGCGCCCCTGCAGACACCTATGTTTTTGGGAGAAATGCACCGCTTTCGCGTCCGTGTAACCAACGCGTCCGTGTTGTGCACACGAAAACCGTCACACATAAAATTTGGATCATCTTGTTTTTCATTGCAGCATTTTGGCTATTTCTGGAAAAAATTAAAACAAACATATATTATCTATTTGCATTTTCATGTACCTTTTTCAGACTGATATTCTTTCATCTCAATTTTAGATAGAACATTTTTCCAACTTCCTCCGGCGATTGATTCTGGCAAACTGACTGACTGCAAATGCCAGTCGTAGGTACCTACCTGGGTTATATGCCTACTCGTATATTCCTTAAAAAGTCGATGCATTGTTTTTTAATTGTTTGTTTGGCATAGGTACAGGCAAAGAATAATAATTAACTGTCGGGAACACTGTTTTCACCATTTGACTGTGGACCCCATTATCCGAGCAGAAATAAAAGTGTCCCATTGCAACAAAGGTTTAAAATGGAAAACTTTAATTTCTGCGGAGTTGAGTTTTTGTAATCCTACATTGTTTCTACATTTGATTACATGTTGGTACCCGAAAATTTTTCTTTGCCTGTACAGCACGTTGCAAAAACCTGTTACATATACAGGGGGAATGGGAGATGATAATTTCCACTTGCAAAATACTTGTTACACATGCACGTATGGAGACGCAATGGAAGAAGGTGATTTCCTTTTGCAAAATACTTGAAACACATATTGGCTCACGTCGATCACATGATGATTCTTGTTTGTTTTGTTGTCCCATCTAAGCCAATATGTGTAACAAGTATTTTGCAAAAGGAAATCATCATCTTCCATTCCCCCTGTATATGTAACAGCTTTTTGCAACGTCCTGTACAGTGCAAATGAGAACGACTCTTGTCAGGCCTGCTTTTCCTACAGAAGAGCTTTGTTTACAATATGTAAACAAAAGAGTAAACATTTCTCTTTGTCTGCCTACATCACATCCTGTTTAACTGAAACCTATCGTCCGGCTACTTTTCATGCAGGGTATTTGAAAAGTGGCCTCTCATTCGGCGGGCGAGGCCCCTATAGGCGTTCGTATGGCTGATGCTCTTCGCAACAAAAGAGGAACCAAACTGCCTGGATAGCGCTATATTTTCATCCGGATTTGGCGACTTCCAGAAATCTGCACAATAAATCCAATTCCGAATAATAGGCAATCATTCCCACAACAATCATCTCTTACGTCAGAAGCACGTACTCGTCGGTAAAGTCAATAAAGAAATTTTTGTTCGGAGTGACAGTTGCCAGAATTCAGAACACAGCATTTTGGGGTAAGCTTGTAGCCAGGTTATTTACCCGCTATCGCAAAAAAATATTTGCAGCCTATTTGTTATTATTTTTCACTGACTGGATTCAGTTCACTGCGCCTTCAGTCGGCCTCGTGCAGCGAATCAATTCCTCTCTTTGGTTGTCCATTTGACTGTTCACTATTTCACCACAAACACATCGCTCCAAGACATCAAAGGCAACATAAAAAAATACCCGCAAAAAAAACAAGTTCTTCATTGCAGACGAGAGGTTTGAACCCCCCTCCTTTTCCCTGCTTTTCTCAAAATCAAGTTTTGTGGACTGAAAACTGAAAACAATTGATTTTATTATACAGGCGAATTTGAAGGGATGGCGAATCCAAAATAATGGGTGTATTCAGAAAGAGCAACTAACTGGTTCAGAAGTTATTAGAAGTAAGGGAATTATGTTAGGGCCATATCTGGGAAATGGGATGTCGGAGCACAATTAAGACTGATTAAAATTTATTCATGTGGCCTTCGGGAATATCAATAATTGTGCCCCATCTTTGAACACCGTACAATATTAGCGGACCCAAAATACTGCTTGTGGAACACCGGAGGTGATAGAAAGGTGATCAGACAATTGGCCATCAACGTCAACTGCCTGAAATCGACTAGACTCGCCCCTTTGAGCCATCCTATGGTTAGGAGGTTGAGTCCCATGAGTTCAAGTTTTAAACAACTCCCTCCCATCAAGGAAAATCACAACAAAAGCTTTAGAGAAGTCGATGGAAATATCGGTAACATCATGTGAGCCGTGGTCGAGCAGACATGTCCTGTGTGAAACAGTCCTGTGTGAAACTGGGTGGCATAAAAACAGCGAGGATGAAAGCCACGCTGCGCAATTGATAGAAGGTTGTTTGTATCAATAAAACTTCGGATGTGGTTGGACATGATGAACTCAAGGGTGTTAGAGCATGTGGAGGCTGATGGGCCTGCAATTTGAAAGTATTGAGGGCTGCTCTTTCAAAAAAAAAAAGGAACAAAATGACTAAATCCTTCCAGCATGACGGCGTATTTCCTTCTCTTACACAGGTTTTTAATAAAATTAAAGAAACTTTGAAACGACACATGGAATCAGTTTCCACAATTTAACACCTTCACTTTTTGACTGTGTTGATTTATTCTGTTTACAATGATTGTTTCAGGAATGAGGCAGGAGCCACCAACACATCCATAACAGGGCCCTTCAGGGAGTTTAGGAAGAGTCACGGCGCAAAGACTTTGGCAAATGCTTCATTGAGAAGGTTTGCCTTGGATGTGGGGTCTTCAAATTTCATCATACCCATCAAAAGTGTTGACAATCCTCCACCATGTGGACCAACGAGACTTGGTCTAACTCCAGAATTTCTCAAAGCTGTTGTTAACAACGGCAAGAGAAGAGAGATATAGATCTTGATAGCTCTATACTTCGATACGTTATATAGTTGCAGTATAACAGGCAACGTGGTTAAAGAAAGGCAAACCTTAACAAGCGGTGAAGGGACACGAACCGAGTAAAAATTTAAATCACAAGCATTCAGCCAGAGGAAACATACTGAGTTCATTCATTATCAAATCGATCATGATCTGTGTAGAATTCCTTGCTGAAACAAGTTTCTGGTAGCACTCGTAGGTATACTTGCATGTATTTTCAACTGTCACCGTTACTATACGAGAGTTTGCGTTGATAGTCGTGTCCAACGACTGTTGCTGGTGTCGTCACACGAGTCCTCTTTATTATTGAAGGTCAATGAGTGATTCAAAAGAAGGACACCAGGAAGACTCCCTCCTAGTTCCTTTGGACTACTTTGGAGGACTGTTGCACACACAACAGCCTTTTGAAATGGCTATACAGGGTATGATTTAGAATCGGGGAAGAGCCGACAGAGAAAGGGTGCAAAGGTGCACCAGGATTTTACCATTTCACGGTCCTCTGTCGTTGAAAAAGTTGGGACTTACCCAATCTGATAGAAAATATTTCGAGACGCGCCGCAGCTTCTGTGATTTCATCTTTTTCCCCACAAATTGCAGCTCATTCCATGCTCACGTTGGACTTGCGATAAGGTTCTGCTTCGATTGCAGCCTAATTTTTTTCCACATCAAGTTTCACTTCTCTGAGCCTCCTCCTGCCGGACGTAAAAATAAAAACCAATCATCTCGGTCATCCACAACTGCTATCTCACCACTTCATAAGCCTCTCATACAAATTACACAAGAAGGAGTTGCCTGGTCAAGCGAAAACTTTATTAGAATTTTGCGGTTGCTGGCCGGAAGTTGAGCACATTATTGTTATTTTTATTATCTTCAAATTGTACAAACATTATGCAATCTTATACCCACACACGGAAGGCGCATAAAAAGCGCCCATTTAGGCTGTGGCGGTCCGCCGGAAGAAACCACGTGTCCTGCTTGTAACTGTCAAGTTCAATGGCCTCACACCGTTTGAAGGCACCAGGGTAAACATTCGGTCGTATTCCCCATCGCAACTCACCCTCACAGTCAACTTTAATTGCCAATTCAGTGGCTTGATTATTTGTGTTGCTAAAATTTCGTTTCTATGCACAGGGCTCATCCCTCTACTATTGTTACACTGAAAGATGCATCCGTCTGTTAAACTGGTTATTATTATTATTATTTTATTATTATTATTCACAATACTGACACTTGGTTTCTGATGGCAGACAAAAAACAATTATTCAGTTAAACTGTCGTCATATCAAAATAAAAGCTTACAAAAGATTAAAAAAAAAAGACAAAAAAACGGATCAACACGGTTATTGGTCAACCTAGGGCGAGTGTCATGCAAAATACGGCCCTATAATAATTCAGGGTCAAAATATCTCGATTTCACAGTTCAAAATACGAGTACCTGCAACATAATAATTTATTATTTTATTATTATTATTCACAATACTGACACAAGGTTTCTGGTGACAGACTAAAAACAATCATTCAGTTAAACTGTCGTCATATCAAAATAAAAGCATTAAAAAAAACGGATCAACACGAATTATCAGAAGTGGTGTGGCGCCAGGAGATGTCGCGATCGGGAAATAAGTTGTGAAGTTGCGGGGAGAGCATTCCAGTCCCGAATAGTCTTTGGGAAAAATGAATTAAAATAACATTTGTTTAAAAATTGGGGTGGAAACAACAAGTCCGTTATCTGTCCTGCGTTGGTGGGTTTTAAAAAATAACAATTTGGTAGGTCAAAATTCAGGTTGTGTGTAATAATGTCTTTGAATAACTCAATCTGTGCGATCTCCTTCTAGTAGCTAACGGTTCGAGATTCAAATCACTCAACGCGCTAACACAAACATCACGGGAAAAACGGCCTTATCATGCGTTGCAGCCCTCCTTTGAACCATTTGAAGTTTAGAGATGAGTTCCTGACTTGAGGGATCCCAAACGGCGGCTGCATATTCAATAATCGGCAAGACTAATGACATGTATGCCTCGAGCTTAGCATCCTTAGATGAGTAGCGCATGTTCTTCTAATGAATGAAAGAGTGCGATTTGCTTTTTTGCAGGTGGAAACAGTGTGTTCCTTCCAGGCAAGGTCATGGGAAATTAACACGCCTAGGTATTTGAAGACCTTGACATTTTCAATGGGTTGACCCTCAATCGTATAAGTAACATCGAACCGGGAATTCATTGAACGGTTGTAAAATGCCATAGCTTTAGTTTTAGTTGGGTTTGTACGCATTCCCCAGGCGTCACACCACCTTGAAACCTGGCTGAGGTCAGCTTGGAGAAGCAAGCTATCATCGGCGGACATCACAACTCTGTAAATGACTACGTCGTCTGCAAATAACCGAATACTAGAGGCTAAGTCTCAGCAATGTCATTTATGTATATCAAAAACAGTAGTGGTCCTAAGACACTACCCTGTGGGACTCCGGAAGTGACAGGAGATTCGTCAGAAATTGAAGTGTGAATCGATACCACCTGGGTTCTATTTGATAGAAAACTCGCAATGAGCCTCAGAAGAAAGGGAGGGAAATCCAGTGATTTTAGCTTGTCTAAGAGTTTGTCGTGAGGAACCAAGCTTTTTGAAAATCAAGAAAAATAGCGTGAGTACCCAGTCCTGCGTCAGAATTCCTGGCAATTTCATCTACTAAAAGCAAAACTTGTGACTCGCACGACATTTTTTCCCTGAAACCAAATTGGTTTGGATGCAAAATTTTATTCTCATCTAAAAATTTCCGGATGAACGTAGAGAGAATCTTCTCAAAACTTTTGGAGCAAATACATGTAAGGGAAATGGGGCGATAGCTTTCGGGACGATTGTCGGGCATGCCTTTCTTTTTTATCGGAATCACCAGTGCTCTCTTCCAATCAAGGGGCAGATCCCCCTCAAGAATTAACTGAGAAAAAAAGGAAGTGAGAGCCATGCTGAATGATGGAGCAAGTGCTTTCAGTAAACGGCCGGGCAGCCCATCAGGTCCCATCGCTTTTTGGGTTTATAGTTGACAGAAGCTTGTGGACACCCGAGACTTGAATAGACAGGAGATTCCAGAGCTCATCAGTGGTATCAGCTACGTTCGCAGGGACTTGAAAGCCGTGTAAGTTACTTGCCGGTGAGAACACTTCAGCGAAATATTCATTTAAAACAGCAGCAATACCTGCGTGGTGAGAAACCAAGTTCCCATTGGGTGCAATTAGAGGATGAACTGAACTGCCACTTTTCAGGGACTTAACATACTTCCAAAATTTGCGGGAATATTTATCGTCAAGAGAGTTGTTTATAAAAAAATAAAACAACTTTGAATTTAAATCCGAACACTGGGTGCGGAGTTTCTCGTAAGTGGCATGGTCAGCCGGTAAACCACTTCTTTTAGACTTGGAGTGGGCACGTCGCTTCTTTTGGAACAGTTTGTCCAGTTTGACATTTACCCATGGAAACTTAGGGCTAATTTTAACCTTTCTGGTCGGCAGTGTTTTTAATTGCGAGGAGGGTGTTTTTAAAAGTGACCAATTTTCATTTATGGAGCGGATCTTTATAAAGTCGGATGGAGAAGAAGCGGGTTTGTTAAAAGTGCTTATTGAGGCCAGACCAATCACGGCAGAGAAGTGATAAAACTTTTGACGATCTTTTTGGGGTTTTTGGAGAAAGGACTTAGGAAGAGAAAGAACGACCATTTCGTGATCAGAAATCCCATGGACAACATCAATCTTATAAGCCGGGCATTCAAAATTTATCAAGACCACGTCTAAAAGGGTACGTGAAGTGGGAGTGATGCGTGTCGGGACTTGCACAAGTTGCTGAAAACTAAAGGTATTCATTAGATCTTCTAACCACTTATCGTTATTGTTAAATGGTAAGGGTTTACTTAGGGTGGAGCTTTGACTTAAAGTAGAAGCGAAATAGTTTGGGGAATTGGTGTCGCCACATATTAGAATCTTATGTCCCAATGAGAAATGATGCCTAACAGAATCGGAGAAATCTTTAAGGATTTGGTCATCAGGGTGGAGATTAGGTGGTAAATAAACCCCAGCGAGGGAAATTTTTAGACGGTCAGAAACATTCAGGGTGCACCAGGTTATCTCCAATGGGCTGTCGTCACTCAAGTAAGATTCGCTGCTGTGACAGGGGATACTCTCATGTACAGCGATGAGAACGCCACCTCCTCGCCTGCCACCTCTCCTATCCCGCCTATGAATTAGATATTCGGATGGAAACAATTCTGAATTGTTGACATCATGCCTCAGCCAGGTTTCAGTTAAGACGATTATACTTGCCTTGTGAGTAAATATTAAATTCATGAGTTCTACTCTTTTATCTATGCAGGCAATAGATTGGCAATTTAATACAGCACACCGAATACTGGTCGAAAAAGTGTCTGCAAGTGATTTGTTAGAGGAGATAATTGCAGAGGGGACATTGTCGGTGGACACCTGCTTATGCGCTATGAGTAAAGAGGAATTTGGCGGACTTGAAAATCCTGAAAATCCTGAGGTTAAAGGTGAAATTGAGGGTGAAATTGAGGGTGAAATTGAGGGTCCTTCCACTCCCTCCACCATGAAGGGAGGAGCGGTGTCCCCCGTCCTCGTCTCACTGCTGGACTGCATGGCAAGAGGAGGAAGAGGGACAGCGCTCATCCCCACGGCGGGCGAAACGGAAGGCACAAAAGCGGGATTTTGTAATGAATATACATTGTTGGTGGACACCTGCTTACGGGCTAAGAGCAAATGGGAATTTGCAAGAGTTGAAAATGCCAAAGTTGAAGGTGAGATTGAAGGTCCTCCCACTCCCTCCACCATGAAATGAGGAGCGGTGTCCCCCGTCCTCGTCTCACTGCTGGCCTGCATGGCAAGAGGAGGAAGAGGGACAGCGCTCATCCCCATGTCGGGGGAAGCGGAAGGCACGAAAGCGGGATTTTGTAATGAATATACATTGTTGGTGGACACCTGCTTACGGGCTAAGAGCAAATGGGAATTTGCAAGAGTTGAAAATGCCAAAGTTTAAGGTGAGATTGAAGGTCCTCCCACTCCATCCACCATGAAATGAGGAGCGGTGTCCCCCGTCCTCGTCTCACTGCTGGCCTGCATGGCAAGAGGAGGAAGAGGGACAGCGCTCATCCCCATGTCGGGGGAAGCGGAAGGCACGAAAGCGGGATTTTGTAATGAATATACATTGTTGGTGGACACCTGCTTATGCGCTAAAAACAAAGAGGAACTTGAAAGAGTTGAAAGTGCTAAAGTTGAAGGTGAACTTGAAGGTGAAGGTCCTCCCACTCCCTCCATCATGAAGGGAGGAGCGGTGTCCCCCGTCCTCGTCTCACTGCTGGCCTGCATGGCAAGAGGAGGAAGAGGGACAGCGCTCCTCCCCACGGTGGGCGAAGCGGAAGGCACGAAAGCGGGATTTTGTAATGAATATACATTGTTGGTGGACAACTTCTTACGGGCTAAGAGCAAATGGGAATTTGAAAGAGTTGAAAATGCCAAAGTTGAAGGTGAGATTGAAGGTCCTCCCACTCCCTCCACCATGAAGGGAGGAGCGGTGTCCCCCGTCCTCGTCTCACTACTGGCCTGCATGGCAAGAGGAGGAAGAGGGACAGCACTCATCCCCACGGCGGGCGAAGCGGAAGGCATGAAACTAGGATTTTGTAAAAAACATACATTGTTGGTGGACACCTGCTTATGTGCTAAGAGCAAAAAGGAATTTGAAAGAGTTGAAAATGCCAAAGTTGAAGGTGAGATTGAAGGTCCTCCCACTCCCTCCACCATGAAGGGAGGAGCGGTGTCCCCCGTCCTCGTCTCACTGCTGGCCTGCATGGCAAGAGGAGGAAGAGGGACAGCGCTCCTCCCCACGGTGGGCGAAGCGGAAGGCACGAAAGCGGGATTTTGTAATGAATATACATTGTTGGTGGACAACTTCTTACGGGCTAAGAGCAAATGGGAATTTGAAAGAGTTGAAAATGCCAAAGTTGAAGGTGAGATTGAAGGTCCTCCCACTCCCTCCACCATGAAGGGAGGAGCGGTGTCCCCCGTCCTCGTCTCACTGCTGGCCTGCATGGCAAGAGGAGGAAGAGGGACAGCGCTCCTCCCCACGGTGGGCGAAGCGGAAGGCACGAAAGCGGGATTTTGTAATAAACATACATTGTTGGTGGACACCTGCTTACGGGCTAAGAGCAAATGGGAATTTGAAAGAGTTGAAAATGCCAAAGTTGAAGGTGAGATTGAAGGTCCTCCCACTCCCTCCACCATGAAGGGAGGAGCGGTGTCCCCCGTCCTCGTCTCACTGCTGGCCTGCATGGCAAGAGGAGGAAGAGGGACAGCGCTCCTCCCCACGGTGGGCGAAGCGGAAGGCACGAAAGCGGGATTTTGAAATGAATATACATTGTTGGTTGACACCTGGTTATGTGCTAATAGCAAAGAGGAATTTGAAAAGGTAGAAAATGCTAAAGTTGATGGTGAAATTGAAGATCCTCTTACTCCCTCCACCATGAAGGGAGGAGCGGTGTCCCCGTCCTCGCATCACCGCTGGCCTGCATGGCAAAAGGAGGAAGAGTGACAGCGCTCATCACCACAGCGGGCGAAGCAGAAGGCGCGAAAGCGCGGATTTTGTAATGAATATGCATTGTTTGTGGACACCTGCTTATGTGCTAAGAGCAAAGAGGAATTTGAAAGAGTTGAAAATGCCAAAGTTGAAGGTGAGATTGAAGGTCCTCCCACTCCCTCCACCATGAAGGGAGGAGCGGTGTCCCCCGTCCTCGTCTCACTGCTGGCCTGCATGGCAAGAGGAGGAAGAGGGACAGCGCTCCTCCCCACGGTGGGCGAAGCGGAAGGCACGAAAGCGGGATTTTGTAATAAACATACATTGTTGCTGGACACCTGCTTACGGGCTAAGAGCAAATGAGAATTTGAAAGAGTTGAAAATGCCAAAGTTGAAGGTGAGATTGAAGGTCCTCCCACTCCCTCCACCATGAAGGGAGGAGCGGTGTCCCCCGTCCTCGTCTCACTGCTGGCCTGCATGGCAAGAGGAGGAAGAGGGACAGCGCTCCTCCCCACGGTGGGCGAAGCGGAAGGCACGAAAGCGGTATTTTGTAATAAACATACATTGTTGGTGGACACCTGCTTACGGGCTAAGAGCAAATGGGAATTTGAAAGAGTTGAAAGAGTTGAAAATGCCAAAGTTGAAGGTGAGATTGAAGGTCCTCCCACTCCCTCCACCATGAAGGGAGGAGCGGTGTCCCCCGTCCTCGTCTCACTGCTGGCCTGCATGGCAAGAGGAGGAAGAGGGACAACGCTCCTCCCCACGGTGGGCGAAGCGGAAGGCACGAAAGCGGGATTTTGTAATAAACATACATTGTTGGTGGACACCTGCTTACGGGCTAAGAGCAAATGGGAATTTGAAAGAGTTGAAAATGCCAAAGTTGAAGGTGAGATTGAAGGTCCTCCCACTCCCTCCACCATGAAGGGAGGAGCGGTGTCCCCCGTCCTCGTCTCATGATATGATTTCCTCATGATATGATTTCCGCGTGCTGGGTGATCTGTTATTTTTTAACCACTTTCGATGCCGGACTTGCATTTTATTTGTCATTGTTTTTCCTTGTTTACTCAATATTTTTTCTCTTCCTGCCATTGTGTTTGCTCTACCATGTAGACATTTCGCCCTTCTGTCATTTTTCACAATCTTTTGTTTTTTTTTCCACAAACACTGCATTTGTGGAGCAAATAAAGATTGATTGTATCAAAAGTATGGGAGGCAATTTAGTGTTACCGCCATCTTAAAAGAACTAGATCTTCCAACCCTTGAAAGCCGCCGGCGATTACACCGTCTAAACTTCTTCAAGACATCATCACTGGTGAGGTTGACTATCCCCTTCCCTCTTATTATGGCATTAAGCCAGTCCAAAGACGCACAGATAATGGTCTAAGTTTCATCCTTCCATTCTGCAAGAAAAATATTCTGTTCCACTCATTTTTCCCTCGTACAATTACTGACTGGAACAGTCTCCCTGCCAGCAACTCGCTGATCCGTAAATCGCTTGCTCTCATGTCTCGCGCCGCGACTCGGAGCTAACAGCAACATGGATTTTTACTTGTTTTTATTTGATGACTTTTTTTCACCCTTTTGACTATGCTTGCGTATTTTTGATGTATTGTGTTGTTACAGTGCCTAAACAATTGTTCACTGTTTTTGAAAAAAAAAATAATAAATAATAATAATAAGATAAATAATAAATAAATAATAATAATAATAATAATAATAATAAGAATAAGAATAAAAAAAATGAAAATAATAACTAATAATGAATATAATAATAAAAAATAAAATAAAAAATAATAAATCAAGAAAATAATCCTAATAATAATAATAAACTAAGAATAATAATAATATAATAATAATAATCCTAATAACTAATATAATACTAATAATAATAATAATCTAATAATAATCTCTAATAAGCATAATAATAAAATAATAATAATAAAATAATAATAATAACTAATAATAATAATAATATACTAATAATAATAATACTAGTAATAATAATAATAATAATAATATAATAATATAATAATAAGAAAAACAAACTAATAATCTAATAATAATAATAATCCTAATCTATACATTGATTGATTGATTATTGCAACAGTTTGTGATCATGTTTCCTCTTTTGCTCAGGAAGCTTTACCAGCCAAACAGTTGATCCTATCCCAACAGTTGATCAACAGGCAACTCCTTATGGCTATGGCGGAAGTGGGATAGGAAGATTAAGTTAAACTTGAGTTGGCATAATTTTAATCAGTGGAAAATTCGTCATTTGTCGAATAAAAGACTGAGCGGAAGCTCCAAAATTTTGAATTAGATATGTCTGTGGAATGAAACCGAGTTTTATCCCAGAACGAGTACCAACTTAAAATGTACCTCACTACCGCAGGTACTTTCTATAGCGGTGCACCATGTTACCATCAAAAAAGAAGTAGTGGTACCTATACCATCGCTTATTCCCTGCAAAACATCCCTGGTGTGGATAAAGATATGTTGAAGGCAGAGGTGGGGAGGAGACGCCCACCATTGATCCGTCAAATAACACCCTGATAGGAAAATCTATTTAAATTAAATTGGTTTCATTAATTTTAGCAGAATGGATTTCAAAAGAAATTGGGGTTCAAAATGGATAAGCAATTGCATTGGTTTGTTTTGAGTCCGTGCGCCGACCGGACGTTTTCTGATTAAGTCGGCCGCAGAACCTTTTTGAAAAACAAAACAAAAAACAAACGCACGAATTGCCTTCCTTCAAATCCGGCACTCCTCAGTGTTGCTTTGATAAAGAAAGTTTAAAGCAGGGCAATGATGTCATTCAAATCTTCGCAGGATAACGGCAGTTTCCGAGAAGAATTCTCTGATAAAAACTGGAGCTATAAGATATTGAATACATTGCACTTGGAATTTTTGGCAGTCCATTTAATTGTTTTACTGTTGAGTTTTTTCGTCTTTTACAGGGTGTCCCGTAAATCAACCACCGAAATTTCAGAATAGATTCCTCAGGACCGTACAAATCGAACTTATTCGGTGGAAAAAAGTGGTTCGATCGCCATTGCCTCCCAAAAACCCCCAAAATGGACCCTTTTGGGGAATTCATGAGGGTGGTAAGATTTCACCATAGAACTGTCAAATTTTCAGAAGTGGGTCCATGGAACGAGGAAAACAAAAAAATTTTCAGCGACGAAAAACCGTCCGAGCCTCCAATTCCACGCAGTGCCCCCAAAAAATCCAAAAGAGCCCAATTTGGGGTTATTTTGGGAAACTAAGATAAGAAGATTGGGGGTCGTCGTATAAAACTATTTTTCAAAGGCAGATTCCCAAAGGCACATGGAATAAAAATGTTCAATGGGAAAATTTCATACGACTCTCCATTTCCATGCAGTTGCCACTAAAAACCGCTAAAAAGCTTCTCGTTCCCAGGGGGTACGAGTGTTACCATGGCAATGCACAATATTACCCTGTACAGCTCATTCCACTTGAAGATATGAGCTGAGAATGCTTAACACTCTTCCATTTAAATACACAGAAAAACTTTAATTTCTATACCAAGAAAAAAGTTTTCGACCGTGTTTTCATTGTTGACGACCTTCATTGTTGAAAGAATTCTGAATACACTCTGAGCACACTTGGGAGCATTCTTAGCTCAGATCTTCAAGTGGAATGAGGAGTATGTCTTTCTTGTGATCCAATTTCTCATATAGTTGCGAAACAATGATAGCGATTTAGATGGGTCATGCTGTAGGAACATTTGAAAGAGATACATTTTCGTGAAGTCAAGATTCTCTGATAGTGTAGGTATACCTTCCATCATGGAGATACCACAATACGTGTACCTAACAGCAAGTTGAATCATGTTTTGCAAGAGCTATTCGACTTGTTTTTCATCCCTAATACAATTGGACCTTTTAAATGAATTGTCTCTTTGTTCAGCTGCTCTCTCTCTTTTCCGTGTTATCACTTCCCGGAAAAGATAACATGGATCCAACCATACGAGAGAGGCCTCTCTGCCTGGTTCCGACATGTACCTAAATGTCGAAGCATAATCACCACAAAATAATAGGCTATACGAATTACGCCTGAGTTAACTCATTGTTGATTATACAACTGTATTGTGCCCACCGGGAACAATGTCCAGACGAATCAACAAACCGGAAGCACTCCACTCATCTTAAGTGGCTTTCATCATTGTTGATGTGGGCATGAAAATCTCTGCCTTTCTCATGTCATGTCTCTCAAAAGGGCCTTCTACATTGGCAACCATATACTTGTAGAGTCGCGCTGTGAATATGGGCAACATTCCTGGAATTGGTATACTCGGCGTCGCACTGCGTGGATGGACGAGCTTCCGGAAAGGGCAGGCTTTGCGTCAAAAATGAATGTCGTTGGTGGAAGCAGCCTGCATTTCGTACGAACTTGGTTGCCAGAAATATGTAAAGACTTTTTTGGAGAGCACGGTACATACAGTAGCGGCGGAATTGTTTGTGTCCTCATTTAACTGTTGCCTCCGAAAAGTTTTCTTCTGTCTTTTTAGCCTTATGCACGCGGTATAGAAATTAAAGCGTCTGATCTTAACAGAGCTTTCTGGTGCTGTCAGATTTTGACCTCGGTAACAAAAGAGGATCGTTAATTTCTGCAGCATGGTAGTTTTTACCAAAATCTGAATCGTCGCAATTTTTTACATGAATGGGTACATTAATTCCGCCGCCGTTAATATGCATCCATCATTGAAAAATTCGTCGCAACTCGGGGGTTGTTAGTTGGTTTCACAGAAAAGAGGACATTAGATAATGTTGTTGTTTTTAATATTTTGCTTTTTGACATTTTTCCGCAGCATCAACCCTTTTCAGCTGTTTTTTCCT